>NDXZ01007373.1:0-13392 GCA_003055125.1 Paykullia maculata | reverse complement strand
TCGTATGTTAATATTTTTGTTGTTATTTTTTTTTGGTAACATAAATGCAGTATGTGTGTAGAAAAAATCTTAAGCAACTTACCTTTACTCCCCACTTCACTTTTTTTACAACAGAATATTTTGTGTGTTTCTAGTATATTAGAATATACATACATACATAAGTGTGTACATACAGACATACATAGAATTTGTTTTTGTATTTGCGTTAATATTATTTTTTGGCGAGTCGCGACTTCCTAACATACGAGAAAATAATTAATTAAACAATTTATGTGCATACATAGTTACATATATGTATGTATTATGTTGTCTATATTAATAAATAAATAACACTTTTTCTTATTACAATCAATTAAAAAATGCAGCTTTTAAATATTACACTAAATTTGCAAAAACTAAATCACTCGCGCACACTTAACGTTACGTAAAACGACCGATTGATTTAATGAACGCGAGAGTACTAAAAGAACTTGCTAAAAAAAAATGCTAGATAACTGCATCTAATAAAGTGTACTGCTGCAAAAACAAAAACAATGCAACAATTATTTATCTTTGCCGAAACTTTCATCTTAAAGATTTTATTAAAAACAAGGTTAATAAGGAAAGCAAAAATTCTTAGTAATGCTAATTAGGCTGTTTTTTTTAGTTATGTATATGTATGTATGTATGTGATTAAATGTTCAATTTAAAAGAAAATTTTACATACATAGCAAGTTTTATACATTATATTTTGGAGTTTTGTTTTTTAAACCTTTGCTTAATGCCCCTATTATAGTTTACAACTCAACTTTAATTCAGTTGTAATTTAAATCAGTAGATTTTTTTAACCTATGGAGTTTATTTTATATACTGTTAAATTAAGTTTTTATAGGTATTTATAATTTTACTGTAATGTTTCTTTTTTCAGTTTTTGTTAATCTCCTTTTTTTGTAGTTTTTGGGCAACATATTTTTGTTTTTATAAGAAATCAGTGTTTTTTAATGAATATGTATTTGTTTGTTTGTACAAAAAAAAATTATTAAATTTTTCCGTGTTCTGTGTTTTGATTAAAAAAAATTAAATATTTAACAATATGTTTTTCAAAAAATTGACTATTAATTTGAAATCTAATTGAACAACGTGCCCAAATTGTTGAACTTTATTTTTCAAATCAACGATCCATTGTTTTAACTCAGCGTGCATATCGGGACATCTTTGGTGAACGAATTATTTCGCGTAGAAGTGATTTTCATTGGCCTCCGCGTTCACCGGATTTAACCGCTCCAGACTGTTTTCTTTGGGGTTATTTAAAAGAAAAAGTCTACATTAATAAGCCTAGAACCATCCAGCAATTAAAAAGCAATATACGCGACGAAATAAACAACAAACACCTGAAGTTTTGCGAAAGGTTATGGAAAGTGTGTTGGAAAGAGCACGAATTTCCGAAGCAGAAAATGGCCGCCACTTGCGAGATATTATTTTTCATAACTTAAATAAAAAGTTATAACGAATTCAAACCCCTTCGTTAATTTTGGGCCACCCTGTAATTACGAAAAGTTTTGTTCCAATAATTTACACGCTTTATTAAAAGCATTGCTTTGTAATGAGTTAAATTGATAAAAAAAAATACAGTAGTTGCACTACTTACCTTTTGGCATTTTAACCCCTTACTTTAACACGGCGATGTCATTTGAGGCAAGTACTTACCCCACTCGCTTACGAATAGGGATTTAAATAAGTCATTACCACCCTCGCTTAAAAAGAGGGATTTTGTGAAGGCAATACTTTAATGTTAATACTTTTAATTGATTGTATGGGCCTTCAGAACTCATTATCAATAATGTATTAAATTCGGCTTCCTAAGAACGAAACTTTAGTTTGTTACTTCCTATATAATTACTTATTTATAAAGTATGTTAAACCAAATGAGAATCATAATAGTTAATTTAAGTGGCTCCTAACAATTGTTTTCAGCCAAAGTGTATGCAGCTTTCATTTCTTTTTAGATATCTGACAAATAAATTATTACGTTTCACAATATCAATTTGTTATTAGAAAACTACTTCTAAGTAATGCCGATGGTATGTTATGCTCATTGAAAAATATTTTATTGACTAAGAGCAATTCACTACCCAGTTTTTTCTGGGTAATTAATAAATATAATTTTTTCAGTTCAAAATTTCTTAGGAATTTTGTATTGTCTTTTATGTAAATTATATTAAAACGAATGAAACAGATTTCTGCAATAAATTTATAACAAAAATATTTGCTTAGTTTCCTTTTAATGTAGTAAGGGTTAACTTTCGCAAGCCTTAAGCGAATACTGCATATGACTCACGCTACGCTTAAGCGATTTTAAGATATGAAAAGTAAATGTTTGTGGCTATTTTTCATACTGAAGCACAAGGCCATATGTCAATAAATTGAAAAGTTGTTATGAAATCATTTACAAAACACAATACTTATGCCCTAAAAAAAAAGAAATTCATCATAAAAATTTAAATTCAAAATATTTACTGCTATTAAATTGTACGGTGCTGTAATCAGATAGCCATATATGTACATATGTAATAAAAACTTTAAGATGTTGAATTTACTCTATATAATATTAATATATACATATGTGTGTATGTATTTGTATAGTAGCTTGTAGAATAAGTGCCTTTTTAAAAGTTTTTGCTGAATTAACTAGTGAAAGATCTTACAGGTGAAGTATTTTCAAAGGGTTACAACTTTTTTCTTTGGAAAAAATTATTAAAAAAGAAAAAAAATCCGAAAAATCAAGTCCATTTTAATTTCATTCGAAATCTCAATTATACTTATATAACGTGAAATTGCAATTGAAATTTAACTAAGATCCCCAGGTCTAAGTTTTGTTTTTTAGTTTAAAGAAGGAAAGAGTTTATCAACTGTAGCTGGTTTCGAAAATGCATTCCACTCATCTAGTTTCGCAAAAACTTTTCAAAAATTATTATTCATTCATTATCATAATAAAAAATTAAATATCGAAGAAATTTAAAATTAACTTAAATTTATCATAGAAGTTAAAAAAATAATATGGTTGGTGCATTTTTTTACTTTTTCGTAAGATCAAAAAGTTTCTATTACTATTGCGCTAAAAATTCAGTCACTAGGCATCTTTAAGCTTAAAAAATTCATTAATAATATTTTAAATTATTTTCTAGCCAAAATAATCATGAAGAGCAATGAAACAACAGACCAAAGTCTATGGCTGGAGTTGACTTTTCCACCGGAGGTGGGGCACCGATTAGCTATAAAATTTAACAAATATCTTTTTAAAGTAAAGTTTATACACCTCATCAATTTTGTTGCCTTTTTTGTGCTGTGTTCCTGTGCAGACTTTAAATGGCCAACGGTCAACTGCTACTTTTTTCGTCTATTAAAAACGTGTTAATGAAACTTTAAATAAAATTAAAAAAATCTTTATTAAAAACTAAAAAATAAATATTAATCAGTAACATACATAAAAGTTTTTCTTTTTACCTTTCTGCAACACTTGTTAACACGCTACAATTAATTGCTGAAGTTATACAGTGGGCTTAAAAATTGAATATTTGAATATATAAAATAACGCACAAGTATGAGAAGTTGCATATCTGCATGCAAGAAACTTTATCTTTAACTTTAAAGACTAAAAAACATTTTTTAGAGCACCATAGGTTTGAGGAACTTTAATATTGCTATCGTTTACCCTAAACCAATTTTCAGAAAACCCAACCTTCCAACCTTTTTTAAGTAGATTTTAAGTAAGACTTACTTACTTTAAGCATTGCAAGTGAAAAACGTTTTTGTATAGAAGTTTAAGCTTGACAACGGTCTATAAAACGGTTTTTTACATACGGCCGGTAAAGTTAAGCTTTGACTAAGATTTACTACTTTAAAGCATAAAAATCTTATAAACATATATTTTTATATTGAATTACATTGCCACTGCCACTGTGCATTGTTGTAATAATTTCATAAATAATTTCTTTTATAACTTTCTGAAATTTCAACACTGATACTCTAATGGTTGTTTGTGTTGTAATAATATTTCGTTTTGCTACTTTTTTTCATTTTCCATTGCAATTTTTTGCATTAATTCAAATTCAATAACAAAAAAAAAAACTATAACTGTTTGTTGCATTTAACTTAAATTAAAATTAAAGACTAAATTTAAAAGTAGAGGTATTCATAGTTGTTCATAACATGTATAACATGTTGCATGTTGTTGAATTTGCTGGCTGTTAGCCTATTTCTTTATACTCGTATTGTTTTTAGTTGTTGTTTTTTCTTTCCCCCTGTTGTTATGGTTGGATTTTTCTAACTTTTTTCCAAAAAAAAGCCCCTTAATTACACGTAAGTTGTACTCTATTTGTTATTTTCCAAAAGAAAAAAATGAAAGTTATTATTGAAATCATGTTCAAGATGACGATGATCTTTTACAATGATCATGACTGTAATTATGGCATTAAGATTTTTAGTGACTTTTATAAATTTTTAATTTTTTTTCTTTTTTTTTTTTTGTATAATTAATGGTTTGTGGTCATGAAAAGCCAGTTATTTTAAAGGCATTGTTTTTTAAGAGTTATGTAGTGATACGACTTGTTGATATGTAACAATTTGAGTTAATTTTTTATCTTAAGCCATTTTCTTTAAAAACAATTTACGAATGTTTCGTTTTATTTAAGTACATTTTTGTAATGACATGCCTTACGCAAATAAGTTTATCGATTGAAAAAGAGCTTTGAAAAAAAACCGAAAAGTAATTTTGTAATAAAAAAAATTTGTTTAATAAAAAAAAATTAAATTATATACATATATGGGTCATTTCACGTCAAGTGGACCAGCTTGAAAAATCGATTCGGATGAAATTTGCACCATTGTTAGTCCTATTGAATAGTAGCTTAGACACAATTTTTTAACAAGATTGGTCAAGAACTCTCCGAGTTAGAGGGGGTCAAAGTTTGACCTTTTGGCCAACTAGGTGTTTTTTCTCCTCCATGTAACTTATTACCTATTGCTCTTAGCAAAATTTGTCCAAAGCAGTTTAGATAGATATTTTTTCAATCTTTTGAAAAAAAAGTTTTTTTTTAAATAAAAAATTTTTTAATAAATTTTTTTTTAATTTTTTTTTCAAAATGGGCTTAGAACATTTCCTTTAAGACCTTTGTGGGCGCTTAGTGGGATGCGAGTGGGATATCTATGAAAAAAATATTTTGTACCTTAAAACAAGGATTTTTCAGTTTTCACCATATGCACTATTTTGAATTTTTTCCTATTTGTGTGCGAGTGTTTCTAAAACCTTGAAATATGTTCCTCGTCTGTCCTGTAGTATTGTTACAGTTGATTTGCGAATAATATTCTGCTTTTGTTTCTAGAATATTGTTCGTTGCAGTAACTCGATATCCACCTGTCACGAAGCTGTATTGCCACTCGTATAATATTTGCCGAAGTTTCTAAATTATTACGCAGTTGACGTACAAATAATATTCGGCCTTTGTTTCTAGAATATTGTTTGTGGCAGTCACTCGTTTCCTATATTTCCCCAAATGCAGTAATGCAGTAGAATAGATGCATGATGAGTAGCTAGAAACTTATTTTGTTCCAAATATATTTTTCCTTATCCCACAGGTAAAATCCAGACAAGAGCCCACATAAGCGCATTTCCCTACGAACCGGAAAATCAACACATTGCCACCTCCCTCATTAGCCTAATATTAATAAAAGTAACACTAGCCTAGAATAGGATCTTTAAAAATAAAGCTGTATTTGAATTAAATAAGCATATTCGTATGTGTATTCATTCCCAAAGGCAGCACACTTTTAATACGAACCTGGACATACTGAGTAACACCCCAGCTGGAAAAATAAACTGCATTTCATGGTATAGGGTTTCCAATAAAAAAATTGTATTTTAAATTTCATAAGATATTTTTTAATCGAAATTAGGACTAAACATTCAAAAACTTCAAACATGCCTTCAAACATCAAAATTAAACAACATACATATATCAGCCATATCCACCACTTTTACTTCCAAAAATACTTTTCCCAATTAGTTTAACATTAAGTTTTGTATAATTAAACTGTTGCCGTCGGTTTAAGTGACATTTACAAAAATAGTTTTCAATCAAAACACCGGTATATAAATCCAAATAGCTTAAAGTTCAAGAAACTATTTTGTATGCATGTGACATTGTTGGAAATATTTTATGTTTAACATGTGACTTTAACACAAAGCAAACAACAACAGAAATAATAAAAAAAAAACTGTTAAAAATTGTTGTTAAACAAAAAAAATAAATCTGATAAAAAGCCTTTAAAATTAAATAAAACAGCATGCAGCATACAACAAACATTAAAACAGGTATAAAAACGTCATATACATTTAAGAGCAAATTTAATCATATAAAATAAAAAAACGAAATGTAAACAAAAGCAAGTGGAAAAAGAATTGTAGGTAAAAGTTAAAAAACAACAACAACCATATTCAGACTAATCTATAATAGCAACAATTTTAATAAAGTATATGGCAATGAAAAAATAATCTAATATGAGTATATTTTATCAACACTTAATTAAAGGGCAGCCAACCATCATCATCCTACCAGCCAAAAACAAGCGAAAACAAAAGATTTAAGCAACAAACGTGATTAGAGTTACTCTCTCTCTCTCTCACACACATTTCGCCTTAAATGCATTTTCTAAACAAAAATCATTCATAAATTCTAAGATTTAAGCCAACATTTTTAATTTAGTACATATTTAGTAATATTTTTAGTACCAATAGTTTTGTGAGAAGGAGAGAGAAAAGTGTCAAATTATTCTCTTTAAAATGTTTTGCAAAAAAAACTGGTTGAATTTCAACACCTGCCTCAGCAAACACTCAAACAAACCATTGCTTACACATGGCAAAACGCAGCAACAAAACAACAGCGAGAGCAAAATAAAAGAAGTTGTAAGCGGCTTTAACTCTAACCAAACTTAATATTTGCTCCAAATGATGCTTTTCTTCTGCATGATTCTTAATTTAAAGTTTAGTTGTTGAGCGGCTTTTGTCTAAGTTAAAACGTTTATTTTACTACAGCCGGTTGGTTTGATTTTTTGTGACCAAATCGTCCGTCGGTCTGGTCTTTTAAGCGCTTTGTGTGTCTGTGTGTGTGTTTTGGTTTTATTCAAAAGACTAGTTTGTCTGCATTTTTTCTTCATTTGCTGTATGTATTGAAAGTTAAAACAGAGATAAAAAATAATAAAATATAAGCAACTTTCGTGACGCGTCTGCTTCTTGGCAATAAAAGTTTTATTTTTTATTAACAACATTTTTCTTAAACCTTATTTTTTCCTAAAAAAAAATAAATTTTAAAAAAGCAAATCAAATTTGCAAAAAAAAAAAGAAATATTTTAAACCAAAAATTATAATACTAAACGTTATTAAAACTTAAAAAAATATAAAAAAGTCTTTTTATTAATATTTCATAAACTATTTCATCAAAAAAAAATACATCTTTGTTTTTATCTCATGCATTTTAACGTTTTCAAAGTCAAAATCCTTGTGTGATTATAATTGAAAAGAATTTTAAAATAAGTTATTCCGAAAAAAATTTATTGTTAAATTTATTTTATAGCTTGGATTTTTTAACATCACAACACCACAACCAACCAAATATTTCAAGGTAAGTTTAAAATGAAAATTTAAAAAACAAATTATTTTTATAACGAAAAAACACCAGTAACATTCATATAACAACACGTTCTATAACTAGTTCTTTTAGTCATAATTTTTTTAAAATTATTATAAAAGTAACAACAAACAAAAATAAAAAAAAAAACTGCATTTGCATTTTGATCACAAAAATGTTGATCAGAAACAAATCGTATTGGTTTTTTGATTTAACATAAATATGCGTCAAAATCTGGTTTGAAAACATCTGTAAACGCTTTAAACGATAACAAAAATTAATTTAATTTTTATTTTGTGAAAATTATTTTAAAGATTTCGAATATTAAACAGCTTTGCAATTAATGAAAGTTCAGTTCAGAACTACATATAAAATACAATTAACAGGAATTTTAAATAAAGCCGAACATTCTTTATGGCTTAAATT
The DNA here is from genome assembly GCA_003055125.1 of Paykullia maculata. Classification (NCBI taxonomy): domain Eukaryota; kingdom Metazoa; phylum Arthropoda; class Insecta; order Diptera; family Rhinophoridae; genus Paykullia; species Paykullia maculata. Next base: position 5,305 of record NDXZ01007373.1, on the reverse strand, counting down.
GTTTACAACTTTTGTATTTAGCCGATAAATTTTTTCTCTTAAGACATTATGTTATTATTGATTATTTTTCTTCATTTTCTATATATATAAAAATAAATTGCATTATGTTTGTAATTGGAAAGCGTGAACCGATTTTTGCAAAATTTATATGAAAGGTGACGTCAATATCAAAGTTTTTATGTATGTGTATTGGTTCATGAGTTATAGCCGTTTTAGTGAACACTGCATTAATTTCAATAAAAGCAATTTTTCTCTGATTTAAATGAATTCAAATTGAGTTTTTTATTTTCTTTTTGCACTACGAAGTGTGCAGGGGGTTCGCTAGTTTATTATAAAAATTATATTCTGAATATTATCGCCTCTTTTTGTTTTGAAAATTTCCTTTTTAACAAATTTTGTTTTTTGCTTTATGTTCCCTAAAAAACCAATCAGAGGCTAAACGTAAAGGTAATTTCAAATTTATTTTAAAAATAATAATTTGCTTGCGATAATGTAAAACATACTGTAGCTCTGTCTTGATTTATTTCGTGTAAAATATTCTTATTCTCCTTAGCAAAGTGCTGCGAAAAAAAACCAACAAAAATAATTAATAAAAAGATTCTAAATTATTTTGCACCACCTAAAAAAATTTACACGAAATCGGTAGTTATAAAATTAGCATTACGTTCAAGCAATTAGAGATCAGAAAATTAGTGCATAGGCCATGGTGATATATGATATTTAGTAAAAATCACCATTATAATCACCGATGTTAACTCAACATCACAACTTTTCCGGGAATGCCAGATATTTATGAATTCTGTGGCGATTTCATTCGAATATAACTCCTGTATGGACTTGAGACATATAACCAATGCTGCTACGATTGCCATTTGGCAACTTACACAGGAGTTCTTAGTTTTATATGGTGGAAGATTCATAGGATAACCTTCTTCTGAACAGATTCGATGCGATCCATGTGAACGTTACATTCAGGATCCCAAATAACAGATACATTCTCCAATATTGGTCTCACTAGGGATATACATAAGTTTTTCGTGACACAATGATCAGAAAACTCCTTAGCTAATCGCTTAATATAAGCAAGCACTCCTCGTTCTTTATTAACAGCCATCGTTATGTGCTTACGAAATTCTAATTTAGAAGCGAGTGAAATTTCATGATCTGTAAACTCATCCACTAATTTCAAAATAAATCCAGTCAATGTTTAATTTACCTTAGAATTATAACTTCTATAAAAATGCTTATGTTTGCATTTTTTTTAAGTTTAAATCCACCTGCACCATCTGCTGAAATGGTCTAGATCTTCTTGTAGGTGAACATGGTCTTGAGGTATTTTATAACTAAGAAGAATTTTTACGTCATCAGCATACATAAGGATACTACAGAATTTTATTACAGATGCTATTTCAATTTCAATAATGAATAAAAGTGGGGCGAGATGACTTCCTTGTGGAACTCCGAAATGGACGAATATTTCCTTGGATATAGTTTTTTTCAAACATACATTTTATGTTCTGCCAATAAGATAAGATTTTTCCCAATTATAAGTTCTTTCGGTGAAACCCATTGACTTTAACTTGAATGCTTAACTAAAATCAGTATAAAATCTTATGTCACATTCGCAACAAAAACTTGGCGCAAATATTTTTAAATTTTACATAATGTCGTGTAGGGTAGAGCTGCAACTTGTAATAAATATTTTTGTTATGTTTTTCGCCCATAACAATGTCAAGTATGGACCACTTAGGTTAAATTTTTACAGAAATATGTCTATATGGTATGTGTTCTAAAAAAAGTAAAGAGGCAGCCATGGCATTTTGCCTTTATCTTAGAGGTTCCATACTGATTTTGTTAATTCCCAATATCGGATTTTTTTCTATACACATATGGAACAGACAAACAAATGCACATTGCCTATTCTTTAGGAAATATTGAAAATAATTTATATAAATCCATGTCACGATCTATAAAGCTCATTTTACCAACGAATTAATTAGCCAATAAACAATTAAATACACTTTTTTATGTACTATTTTTTTTAATTTCTTTAAAGAGATATAAGAAAAAAATTACCACCAGTTCAATTTTTTGCAAACTCACCAAACCAGCTTTCCACAATTTAAACATCCAAAAATATAAAAAGTTTCCTTCATGAATTTTTTTCGCTGATTTCTTTACATAAAATGACCTTAAAAGTTTCTGTGCCGCAAGTTAAATATGTTTAATAGCCTTAACTTAACTTACAACTATATTAACTGCGGAACGAAGATGCACTGAATCCACTTGCATTATTATTATTATTGTAATTCATGATTTTGTATCATTAAAAGCTGTTTTTTACAAATTAATTTACCTTAAATAAAGAATGTATGTGACTGTGTCTGTTTGTATGTTTTTGTTGCTAAACGCTAAAGATTTCACAGAAATTATTCAGATATTTTTGGTTTTTATTTTTTTTTTTTATATATATTTATTGTTTTTTTCCTTATAAACAAGTTGTTCAAGGTTGCAGACCTACTCAAACGTAAAGATGCTTCAAATTGTTTTGTACATTTTTTTCCCCAATAAAAAGTAAATCTTTTAAATGAATTGATTTAAAATATGAGTTGAGTTTCTGTTATAAAAAAAACTTAGAATTTTAACTTTAGCAAACTTGATATATTTATTATCTTCAATATGGTATTTTATAAAAACTTACTGAAATAAAGAATTCTTAGTTTTATTTAATATCAGGAAGCGCTTAATAGTTATAAGTAAATAATCTACAACTTAATAAAGTAATAAAAAAAGCCTTATTTTAAGAGGAAATCAAAATTAATTGTTTAAGAGTAGAAGAGTTAAATCCACAAACGCACAAACAAAGGCGTATTAGTGTAGAGCGAACAAAAAATGCATCTTTGAGCCTTTAAAAATCTTAGTTACTATGTAAAAGAATCATATATATTTTTAATATATTTTTTTAATTTTAATTTTTACATTAGAGGTTCCAGGTTCCCAAGTTCACTTACTTACAAAGGATCCGTAAACTTTATGAAAATTTTATTTTCTTTCAGATCTACCCACACAAAGAAATTAATACTAAATAAATAAATGTCTGAAATCTATTTCTATGCTATAATTTTAGACATAAACTCTTGGACAAAAGAATCCATAAAACTTAATAACTTTCAAAAATTGTATGCAAAAGGGTTAAATTTTTACGAATTGCAAAAAAAATAAATCAATATGATTGAAACAAAAAAATCAAAATATAGTAGTTCAAAAGACCATAAAGGGTTTATGTCATTAACTTAACCGCCTTGTACCAAAATATTGAAATCTATTTTCAAAATAGTTTGCAAAAGCTTTTTCATTATGTCTTGGTTAGCCAAGCCTTAGACCGTAAAAGTTTTATGATACAACTGTAGAAAAAAAAATCTATCAAAATGTATTTTTAACAAATATATACCCCCTTGACAAATACAATAAAATGTTAGTAACTTTTATATTAACTTTTTGATCTTAATACTTCCTACTTACAATCTAAAGATTTTTAAATAAATAAATAAAATTATAAATAAAATATTATGTTTTTAGCTGCTAACAGAAGTGAGCAGTTATAATTTTTTATTATTTTGCTTTAAACAATGAAAAATAAAGACATTTTTTTGACACAAACCCAATTTTAGCTTTTTTTTCTGAAGTTCAGCCACCTTTCAATATGCAAATTATATGAGTGGTAAAATATTTTAAAGATAAAAACAAACAAAAAACAAACAAAAATATATATGCTTAAAAAACCCAAGATTCATTTCTGTATGTTATGATGTTAGTCATTAGAATAAATGAATAACATTTAAACCGATTTTAGTTTTTAAGACTTATTTAAACTAAACGTAGTTACTTCAACAAAACACCACCAACAGCAAAGAGAAAAATAGAGAGAAAGAGATTGCAATTTTAGAACGAAGCCATAAGTTTTAGTTGTAGATTTCTGGGTTTATACTTCAAGTTGTTTAAAATTAAACTTTTACTTTGTTTTCTTAATTTAAAGCACCCAAGTATTTCAAGCTGTAATTACTATTTGTCTTATAAAAATTTAGTAACCAGGTCGTCGTTCGTAAATTATTGTGTTCTATACCGCAAAATAGCTAAAATTGAGATAAGACCGATTTTTGGGCAAACTTTTTGAGATCTGTCGATCTGCCTAATCAGTTTTTTGTTATCATTTATAGTTTTCGAAATATGAGACATCGACTTTGTGCTATACTACACTTTGGTTAAAAGCTTCGTCAGCTATTGTGTTCAAAATGTATAAAATCGAATAAAAAATTAAAATTAATTAAAACAACCACAAACTATAGAACTTTCTTCGGTAAAAGGATCGCGAACATTTTTTCGGTACAGTTTTTTGTAATTGACAATTAAACTTTTAACATTGATTTCCCAAAAAAAACATTTTTTTTCATATAGAACACAATAATTTACAAACGACAAGGTGTAATTAGAATATTTAAACACAGTTGTTATATATTATTTTTTTTCGAAATTTTTAGTTTCTTTTTATGTAGATTTATGATCATTAAATATTTATTATCTGACCTATTTTGTTATTTCTTTTTATTTTTTTTTTTGGTTTTCAAAGCTGTTGTACAAAGTTTTAAGTAGAAATTTTTCTTACTATACGAATTAGTACTACAAATGTACTTAAATGTTTAACATAAAAAAGGTGTAATTTGTTTTGTTTTATTTTATTTTGTACATTTTTTTTTTGTTCATGCTCAACAAACACAAATGCTGTGTACCAGACATTTGAAGTAAATTTGGACAAATAAGAGTTAAACCTAATTCACTCTCTTAAAATATCACTCTTATAAATAAATGTTGGAACAGGAAAAACCAAAAAAAAATTTAGTTTATTTTTTGTATTCTCTTTATTATTTTTAAAATATTATTAATAAATTATTTTATTAATTCTTTTTTGTTATTTATGTAACCGCAAAAAAATGTCATTTTATACTTATCCAAACTTTTCCAAAGAGCATTACCAAAAATAATTTTATGATCATTTAATACAACTAAAGCAGGGGTGCTCATAGCTAAAACTGTGATTGTATTGGTGAGAGAGTTTCCCATCAAACACAAAATCAACCGTTTGAAATATGATGCTGCATTATATTTCTTAAGGTAAAATTTTATACATTCGAACTAAAAAAAAATGTTTAAATTGCATTTACAGATGGTTTTGTTCAATAGAAGGAGAAAAATGAATGACCATTTCTAAAGAAAAATTTAATAAGCATATTTTTGATAAAATTTTGCA
>NDXZ01007371.1:0-29318 GCA_003055125.1 Paykullia maculata | reverse complement strand
GGATAAAAAGCAATAGTTAACCTGAATTTTCTATCTGATCTAAACGGAAGGGGTTTTTAAGGATAACTTTGACGATAAGTAGCTCGAACACTAATTTTTACGATTACTATTAGAGATGTATTTACAGTTGTCATTTTATCCGAAACATGGGTCTTTATCATTATTGGGCTGAAAGTACGACAGTCATTAACTAAGAGATACAGGGAACTGAAATCAGGCAAAAGTATATTGAAAAAACCAAGTTTTTAAAGAAGTTTAAATTTGCTAACAAAGGCCCTTTATTTTTAACAATTTTCAACTATTTTCTTATTTTTTAATGTCCTAGCCACCCAAGGTAAAGGGAGTGTAAAAAATGACATGTACAAAATGTTTTATTTTTTATAAAAACTTAGTTGCGCCAGAAAAGTTCAACGCTAAGATTCAAATATAAAAACTATAATTTATAGTGGTAACATTATGTTTATCAAATTTGTTTTAGAACTCTCCACTAATCCTATATATTAGGATTTCATCTACTTAAATATAAAACTAAAATCTTAATTTTCCGACTTCTATTAAAAGTTTACTTGTTTATGTAACTCTATATCAAATTAAAATGATAATCCTATGGCTAACCTTTATACTTCTTCATATCTTTATATCTTCAACTCGAATTACGAAAAAAAAAAATTGTTTGTTTATGTATTTCCATAAGTCTTATAATAAACGTTTTATATGCCTGCAGCATGTTCCAATTATTGTTACATACGACAACATAATATACGACAATTTTCTTTTAAGAATTTTTGTGTTCTTTTCCTCCCTCTTGACGTCCTGCCTTTTTTAGGCTTCTTAAGAATCTCACATACATACATACATAAATAGATTGGTGTGTGAGTTTTGCTCATATTTCAACGCATCCATGTGCGAATAGAACTTAATCTGCTACAAAATGTCTTCAAATACGAAGCAAAAAAAAAAATACTTATGTATGAGAAAAAACAAACGGAAAAGGTACATGAAAATTTCTTAACTTTTCTTACGTTCTTTAAGTATGTGTGAGTGTGTGTGCATGTACGTATGCATGTCTATTGTATATGGGGATTTATGTTAAAATGTATGAGGATTTACTTTTTTCTATTATTGGCATTAGGCATGTTCTTTTGTGTGTTATGCATTTAAATTGCGTATTTTTCTCAGCGATTTGTTCTGCACGCTTGACATCATCATACATGTTTATGGATATACAATACACGCACACAAAACATACTAAAACATATACATATTTTATATAAGTATGAGAAATCATACAGACATACACATATGAATTAAAAAAGTCATGAAACGTAAGAAAAAGAAAAAAAACTTATCAAGATATGTAATACAATGTTGTTTTAGCTTAGTTTCTTTTGGGAGAATGTAAGAAAAAAAGACGTCTGAATTATAAGTAATACAGGGAGTATATAAGTCTGCATGTTTTCTTCTGTAGGTAAAGTTACTTGTCCCCTTGCACAAGAGTTCTACTAGTCTTCTATCTAATATGTATTCAAAATGTAATTCATTCGTACATAAAATATGTTTTTTTATATATAAAAAATAAGGTTTTTTTCGAAAGGAGTGGGGAGGGGTAATATTTTTTTACCATTAATGTAATGAAATTTATGTAAAAATGGCAAGAGTTTTTGAGTTTGTTAAGTATTAATATTACATGCATATTTTATATGACATACTTTTATATTAAAACTTATTTTACATCGAGTTAATAGAACATACTTGTATTCGAATTTATTCACATCAATTATCTTTCAAATTACATTTTTATGATAACGTCGTGTACTAAACTTGAGACGTTTTTTTTTTTCTTGTTATATTATGGGGAAAGTACAGTTTTATACTTAAAATGCTTTTTGAAATTTACCTGCACCTAGAGAATGACCGCTCCTTTTCCGTAACATGTACTGCCCAAAAGGAGATTAACGAAAAGGAGCTTTTATGTGCAATTAATTTCTTTTTATATATGTACCTACGAGTAGATTATTTTACATCGATCTGTTAAAGGATTTATAAGTTTAAGTTTATTTATTATTAAGTTTATATAATAATGACCTATTTTGGGCTTAAAAAACAATAGAGTTTTTAATTTCATAGTAAATAGAAAACCTATAGCTTTTGCATTAATAGATTTTGTGTTAACTGAACGGAATATTATTTCACCCTGTTGTCTGAAAACAATAATTTTTTTAACATACTTTTTTGATGATTTCTATACAGGTAAAGCTGTAGTCGCTGAGTGATTAAAAAGTTAAATTTTCGGAACTCTTGACTGTAGAATGCAACAAAAACTGGCGAAGTATCAATCATTAGTGTTACAAATTTTTTTAAATTAATGCTATTTAAGGTTATTGTTTGCGTATTGCTGACATCGTTGCCGCTTTAATTTAGATGTACTACTTCAGCGTTAACGCTGCGCGCTAAACAACTGAAAGCTTCAGGTTTTTTTTTAGGTTTAGCTGTAAGTTCCCTATTTATCTTTTAGCCCATCTTTTTACCATCATGTCTAAATGTAAAGCTTAATATCCTGCATTAAATTTAAAATTAAAATCGGATACAATAAGTGAAACAACAGAAGTTTAATCTTTGAGTGGTTAAAAACTACAAAAGTTTATTACAATTTTTTTTAAATGGTCCCAGCTACTTTCACAACCGAAGAATAATTCATCACAAAGTTTTGTGTTTTTTGCGTAACGCTGATTTTTGAAAATGTTTGGAATCTGAGGCAATAATAAACCTTTCACCGCAAAATTCTATTTACGCTTATATTAAACTTGAAAATATTCCATTTTATTCAAATACGAAGTTAAACGTTAAAGTTAAATTTGGGGAGGACGTTTCGTATGAGGGGTAGGTAAAATCATAGACCATTTATATCCAAAATCAAATAAGTTTGTAAGTGTATTTATCCCTTAACCTTTATGTCAACAGCAACATACCCGGGTATGTTGTGCGTTTTAAAACATGAACATACATATGTATATCTTAGGAAATAGCAATGCGATCGATCTGAAATTTCATGATATCCTAAACAAAAGTGTTTAAAACTATATTCTCATATTTGAGTGGAATTGGACAACTAAGGCTAGATATATGTCCACTTTTCAATTTATATCCCTTACATCAACAGCTGCATACCCGGGTATGTATGTATAAGATTTAAACGCATTTAAAAATTTCATAAGATTTTAAAAAAAATTATTTTCAAGTCCAAGGTACAAAATAAAATTGTGGTTTCAATAAAATCAAACATAAAAAGTTAAGAAATTGTGATTAATTTGGAAATTTTTTAATGCATTGCGACACAGGTCTTTTGCATAATGTGCAGGCCTTTTTGTTAGGCGACGTTTGGTACAAATGAAGCAATTACCCTTCGTTTTTATTCTGCGAGTGCTGTCACTTTCTTCCTCGACTCTTTCTGCAGCATCCACTACCTTTAAAGAACCACCTTTTATGGCTTCAATGGCATTCCGTGTGGAGAATATTTTAGTAATGCGGTTATTCTTGATTTTAACTTCTACTTCAGGCCTCACCAGTTGTCCGCTTAGTTTGTGAGGGAAAATCGTACGCCGGCTATTTGAAGCCTTTAACATCCAAATGTTATAAAAGAAAAATAAAGGCTTTCTAAGGTTCGCCACTTTGTAAAATATTCTGCCAGATATTTGTCAAAATTATCAGCGCCACCTTTATTTTTATTTTAATGCATTGAAGAAAGAACTACAACTGATTTCTTATTCTTCGACACGTATGAGCACATGGTTATATTGTTGCTAAGACCGAATATGGTAGATTCCACTTCAAGTCCTTTTGGAATAGCAAATTGTCGTGGAACAAATATTTGCCTTTTATTCAATGTTCTCAACATTGAGAATTGCTGTTTATTATCAAACTTTTTGCTAAATTGTAGCTGGTAAAGAAATTGTCACACATGATGTTTCATCCACTACCACGGAATATATTCACGCACAAATCTTTTACCACTTTTTCACCTACGTTTTCTTTTCCGTGCATCGGTCGCCGCCATTCTTTGTGAAGGTTCGTCACTTCATTAGATAAGATTGGATATACCCTTCACAACGTGTAGGTATTTGATAAGAAGCCTTTTTATGTATATATGTATATACATATGTATGTACATACGTATGTATTTACATGTTCGAAAGGTATTTTAAGTCTTAGCAAACTTGATTTTTTATAATATAAATTTTGGTTCATACATATACATATACATAGGTTTTTCGTCCATATCTTTCCTAAAAGGCATGCCTTTAAGGAAATATAAAAAAATTTTAGGCAAAAAATAAAAAAAATTAAAAAGAGTTGTCTCTTTTTTGCTTATATCTTGTTTATTTTTTTTAAATCTCGGGTAAATTTCTGATAGTTTGATACAAGTAATGGGTCCGTAGGACGTCAGGTGGCTGATAAAGTTCATTCAAACAAGGACAGATGGACAGATGGACTTGGCTAAATCGACTTCCCTATCTGTAAGGATCCAGAATATTAATACTTTATTGGGATGCAGAAAGTACACACGGAATGACAAACTTATATAAATATTCTCATGTCACCTATGGTGGTGGATATAAAGACAATCCCGTACAAAATTAATGTGCTTACCCGGGTATGCTGCTGTTGACGTACGTAGAATTTTTCTGCTTTTATACCTTTGGTGTAGATTATCAAAGAGGTATTTATTTATTACTCTTTTCCACTTGGGGTCTCGAATATAAAAATTTAAATTTCATTCTACAAAACAAAAACTCTACTTTTAAATATGACAGCAGATAATTATGTACATACATACACACATATGTCCTTTCGTACTAAATTTTTTTATACAAAAAATTTTTATCCAAGTAATCTAATGAACAAATTACTCAAATCTCTCTAAAAACAGTATTCTTACAATAACTCTAAAATAAAAGGGATTTTTCTACAAACTAATTTGTGATACTCTTAACATAATATAAAAATAACGTCACATTTCAAATATATTTTAATAATTATTTAATGAAATTAAAAAATTTTAAATTTATTCAACATCCTTTAACTATATCTATTTCATTAAATTAATTCCTTGATTCAAGTTTACAAAAAATAAAAAGGATAACACTATTGCGAGTATAAGCTAACGAACCCTACTCATTAGAGGATTCCAAAAAGGATTAACAATGTCCCAAGCTGTTTCTTTCATTTATAAAAAATACTAGCTTGACGGATAAAATACTAAGACTACATACTTGTATAAATGTTTAATAAACCCTGTCACTATCATTCCAACACCACATGGCCACATGCAGTTTGTCCACTTTGCTTTAAAAAAATTGCAAAAAAAATGTTCTGAACAAAAACTGTACCACAAAAAATCTACAATAATCTACTTGCCTTCGGTCATTTTAATTTTGTTGTTGCTTAAACGTTTTCTTTTCTGTTTGCTTCAAAATACACATTACCAAATGACTTTAAATGGTGGGTGTGTCTGTTCAATTAGAAAATGAGAACATGCTCGTTACATCAAGGATAAAAGAACTACCCACGTGCTTCATCGTATTTCAAGTTGATTTCTTTATTTCACTAAAGAAAAGAATAATTAAACAAAGATCAAAGATGTATTCGTAAACATTTGCGTGTTTTTGTTTTCTTAGTCAAATGTTAGTTTCAAATTAATTTCTAATAATTTTTGTTGTCATTACCATAATAGTTTGCTTACAATAAAATTATGTAGATTTTGTAAAAAGTTTAGCTGTATTTGGGGAAAAATGATAATCTCGGAAATGGCAGTCAACTCCTACTTTTGTATTAGAAAAAAGTTGTAAATTAGATTTAGGAAAAATTCACTACGTGTTGTTAAATACCTAGAAAATATAAAATTCAAGGATTATATTAATAATAATAATCCTGGAATCCAACACCATGTTCTCCCTGCATACTGATCTCCTATCATATTTAAGTTAAGCTTTCCAACATTGTAAAAGTCTTCTCATTTTTCGATCTTGTTCCAAAACTTTTTGAAAAGTTAATGAAAATAGCATTAAAGTGCGTGGACCAGATGAGATACTCTTTCTCTTTAAAATTCCTGCCAAAGAAAAGTAAGGTTAAGCCAGACTAAGGTTGTTCCGGTTTTAAGATCCAGCAGTGTCAAATGGATCTAACTTTGTTGACTTTCCCCCATATAATGCAATTTAAAATATTTAAATAACCTTTCAGCTTAATAAACAACACAAATAAATAACTTTTGTTTCTTCCCTTAACCAATTTTATCAGAGACCTCCCGTCGTTCATACAACCAAACGGATGACTAACCAACCTACAGAAAGACCAACCGACCGACCATCTTCCAACCGATCAAAGCTCATGGCAATTAATCATTTTGTGTATTTAGTCTTTACACCATTCAAACAATACAAGTTTAGTTAGGTTTTATACGTTCATTCATTCATCCATTCATTCATTCATCTATTCATTCCTTTACTGTGTTCGACTTTATAGACTCATATAAGGATTTCTGTTTATGTCTGTGCGTTTGTGTTAAACTTCCCTCTAACGTTGCACCGTTGCTTAAATGGGTGTGTGTATGTGTGTGTCTTCTAATGCCTGAAATTGTCGTTTTGTTTATATTTCATTTGTTGTTATTTTCTTTTTCTTAATTCTGTATCTAACGATAACAGCAGCAACATACAATAGCAATGAATGACTACAACATGCAACCATCGTTAGATGGTCGTTTATTGGGACTTTTTAAAGTTTTTTTTCAATTCTTTTTTATTCTCTTATAGAACAGTCGTGGTCGACTGGATGTTAGAAAATAATGCAAGCGATTTTAAGTCTTCTATATCTGGGTTCATATAAATATATACGAAATTGGTCTAAGAAAAAATTAATAAACGTAAATACATAATTAACAACAAGTTTCGTAGTTAGTCTACCTAAAGCAATAGTTAAAGCGCAGTTATGTCTTTATATTGCAGCTAATAAAATTTTCACTTTGTGTCACTTTTAACTATTAAAAACATTATCGCTGGAAGCTCCTGCTCTGGAGTAACACCTCAGGCATTTGTGTTATATATTAGTTTTATGGTTCCTATATGGAACATAGAGCTTTTTATAATTAGACATTTTGGTAATCAGATAGTCTTAGGGTGAGTAGCTGATTGGGATACTGCAAGCAATGCTGTAGCTGGCAGGCAGGCTTGACTGTCTAATTACACGTTTCTATAGCGAATCGGTTCCTACAAAGAACTGTCATGTGATTAAGCGCTAACGGATTGTGGCGATTGGTTATTTAAAGGCACCAATTACCTGCTTTGTCATGTCAAGAATCATAGGCTTTGGGTGGATCCTGGTGCCATCCGGAATCTATCTGAGACTCTTCTCTTGAAACCACTGACTGTTCGCGACTGCAAGCAGCTACCCCGTATATCTACAAGATATACCACTATCCGCAACCTGTTGACGCAACCGGTAACACTCAGCTGTACTTTGTAAATAGTGAGGCAAGCAATATAATTAAACACAACCTTGGTCACATTTAGTGTATCATCTGTTTCACTATCCGCCGGGATTTAAACTAAATAAAAACAAAATTAAAAATACTTACACTGATCGAAAAAACTGTTTCATAAAAACAACGTAAATGTGATTGCAAGAGCAGAAGAAACATAAGATGATGAATTAAGTCATTTAAGTACATATGTACTTAGTTTAATGACACTCATAAAGATTTAATAATATTTTATGCATTAAACGAAATCTGCTTTTCAATTAAGAAGAAAGAACTTCTCGAACCGCCTCTACTTCTTGATGGTTGTGTCTATGTAGTTCTGTTTTTATTTTTGATCCTTTATACTTTGGTGCAACTCCCTTTTGTCCTCAATATTTATATTTCCACTGTTATAGATCCTGCTGTTTTATACGAACACACTAAGTGTGTTATGTCCACTAGTATGTATGTATGTATGTTTGTCCTGTTTAAGCTTTTGATAGGTTTTCTTTCTTATCAGCACTTGACTGTTTGTGACTCATATTTGTTTGGTATTTACGACATTCGTTTTGTGCTCAATATGAATGTAACCTACTGAGAATATTCTGGCTTGATTTTGAAATCCACCAACAACCAACAACAACATGAAGATTGTAATAAAAGATATGAATTTCTTGTTTTAAGTCCTCAATACATATAAGCACAACAAAATTGTTTCATACTTTAATATAGATTAAATGGAAATTTTCAATTAAATTAAAAGCTATTTAGAATATAAAACTGATTTACAAATACAAAGTTCATACAACTTTACTTAAATTTTTGTATTCTTAAATCAATCTCTAAAGAGTCGTTTTTCCTGAAACACAACTCTACTTTAACTTTAATACTTCACGTAACAAATTCCCTTCTAAGCAAGCGTTAATGTACAACATAATTTTCTATGCACAAGATGACGCCATATCATTAAACTTTATTGAAAATACAAAGACAAAAAAAATAAACTTATACATTGAACAAAAACAGGGAGAGTTAAGCTTTAATTCCAAGCTAATAACTCACTTAAATGGTGCGTACAGCATTATGAATTCCATAAAGATTTGCAATGAACAAAAAAAAAAAAGACCCTTATAAGCCATGACAGTTATGAGGAAGGGAAAGCAAAATTTCCCCATTCAAAAAAACAAAAATATAATCCAAGGAAAAAAGAACATTTGGCATCAAACAAAAAATTTTCGAAAATGGCAAAAAGGGTGTTAGTTAACACATAATTCTCTATTAGAAAAAATTTTAGGGTCAAAGCAATTGCCCCGTATACTTAATAAAAGACTGGTGTTCCAATAAAAACTCATGCGATAATAAAGTAACAGTTTGTAGTGAAATGAAAGTTTAAGTAAAGTTAAGGTCAGTTTGCAACGGCTTTTAAAGATTATATTATATACATATATACATAGTTTGTGGGATTAGAGCTGGAACAATACCAATTGGAATTAAAAGAAAATGTCGATTTCCTTATATTGGAAAATCTTAGGAAAACTCGAATTATTCGATGATTTCAATTGTAAAGACAGGTGGGCACTTCTGGGAATTTCGCCACATTTTGTATCACTTAAAAATAGTAACATCTTTTTGTTTATACTTCCTATTCTTCTCTGTCATTATATTTTGTTTACTAATAAGACCTGAGTCGAGAAAGAAGGCTTTAAGGTATTTAAGAATTTGAGGGCTTTTTGCCAGCCGTGCTATGTCCTGAAATCATATCATATAAACTAAATGTGCCCGCAAACATGTCGTTAAATTTGTAGAACACAAAAGAAAAACCTTTGATCCCAATAAGCAATCGAAATATACCAGTCGCTGAAAGCAAACTAAATTTCTCTATTTCATTTGCGTAAAAATATCACTGGCAATTGAAATAAGTCATCTTTGTTTAAACATTATCAAATTTTCTTATCACTTAGTCTTATTCTATATCACTATGGTTATTTGTAGAAAGTAGATTTATATCGTCATTTAAGTTCAGCCATATTTACAACAACCGAAACTTACACGAATATTTTTTTTTTGTGATTCACAAATTATATTTTGAAGTAACAATACTTTTTTACAAAAAAAGCTTGACTTTTTAATAAAGTACTGCCAATATAATGAGAAGTACATTCAGTTTACACATTGTTAACGTCATATTAGCTACATGCACGATGATATATTTTATTTTACTTTAAAATTATATCAGTTTTTTGGATATTAAAGAAAACGTTTTAGTAAAGTCTTTACTGAAAAATACATCCAGTTTTACACAAAAGTCTTTTCAACTTATATGTTTAAATAAAACATAATAAATCAAAAATTCGTAGTTAAAAAAAATATATTGATTTAGAGACGCAGTATAAAAAAATCAACTTAGTTTTGATCAATAAAATAAAGTATTTTAATCAGGTCTCTCTTCTGATTAGCGTGAATCACTAGATGATACATAAGAATGAGTATAAAAACAAGTAAGAGCGCTATATTTGTCTGGGCCAAATCTTATATACCCTTCACCGTGGGTACTGGGGCCTAATTCTGGCATTCGAAAACGATCGAAATTTAACAATTCCAATTAGAATCCAATTGGATCCTATACTTAAAGCAAAGAAAACTCGCACGTTCGAGTAAAATTCGATCGCTATCGAATGACGGAATTAGGCCCCTGAATTTTTTTTTTAAATATATCTGTAGTATATCTTAAGGCTGAAAAAAAATAACATTTTTTCTTGTGTCGAAAAAAAACTTAAAAAATAAACGAGGCAGTCGTTTTTTTTTTTTTGCTTATATCTCAGCCGATTAATAATGGATCTTGCTGGTTTTCAATACCGATTTTTTCGAAAGTATTTCCAAAAGTTTGATACCACATACAACCCTGGATGACCTATGGGAGCTACGTCAATTTGATTTCAACCAACACACGGACAGACGGATAGACGGACAGACGAACATGGCTAAATCGACTTCCCTATCTATAAGGATCTAGAATATATATACTTTATAGGTTTGCAAATGAATATTGAAGAAACTACAAACGGAATGATAAACCTATATATACCCTTACCACATGTGTGTGTGTGAAGGGTATAAAAATTGACGTTCGTAAAATCTTAACGTATTTTTATCGTACTGTTTGTATAACATTTTTGAATAAAGGTTTAAAAATAAAATATAATTTTGGTTGATTTTTTTCCTGTATTTTGTGAGCACAAGTTTACGGTAATTTTGATCCATTTTTTGTTCACTAACTTGAGCGTTTTTGTACGCGAGCGGATTTTTTGATCGTTAGCATGCACGGTCGTAAGTGAGTAGTTTTTTACGAATCAATCTCTAAAATGTCTAAATATGTCTATTACATCCTCAGATATTAAAAATGTGGACATGAAAATATTGATTAAACTCAAAAGTTGTGTGAGTATTTTTGAGCTATGTATTTATTATAAAACCATTATATACTTCATACTTGGCATATAACTACTTGGCACATACAGACACATTAAGCAAAATTTGTTCGTCCTTACAATTAGCGCACAATATTAAAGGAAATCGTAATTTGTATGCCAAGGACAAGAGCAATAACATATTCCAATTTTCATACAACTCACAGTGTTATTAAAAGGTAAAATGGGTTACCATGGGTTACTCTAACACACTCTCAAACCCATTTCCCCTCTGATATTGTTTTGCTCCCAAAAAAATAAGCGTATTAAATTATGAGAAATTAAGTTATAATAACAATAACACTCTACAACAGCTTGTGAAAATTGTTTGAGCCAAAAAAAAATGAACAAAACTCATATACTTTCCTTGTTTCTTGCAAAGTTTTTATGTTGCTGTTGCTATTGCATGCAAGTGTGATAATTTTTATTGGTATATTTGAACTCGTACCCTCGCCTTTCAAAAAATTTTGTTTTATTTATAAACATAAATCTTTAACAATAACAGAAAAATAAATGCTTTTATTTTCCAAAGGTTTCCTGGATTGTCATCCAAACAGTGACAATGAACACATTCGTATTTTTGTTGTTCTTTTTTGTTTTTTTTTCCTCTGTTTATTCCTGTGATATGTAACATCTGTATTATAATTTGTGAATGATATGATGTTACATGCTTTGCTTCAGTTTCGTTTTACAATATTGTTAAAAAAAATTAAAAGAAACAAAACCAGCCTAAAAGAAGGCAGCAATGAAAAGTTATGTGGGCGTAAATTATTGCAATATGTAGCATATGTAAGTGCTAATGTATGTGAATATGTGTATTGCATACATATTTTATTATTGTTACGATTGTATTTGGCACAACACATTTTACTTACAGAGGAATATACCTAATTTGTTACGAAACAATGAAATGAAACACTAGAGGTATTGATGTATGAATTATATTCTTTTGATCTCTGGTTGATTGATTAGTTTCAAATAGAAGGGCTAGAAATCAGCAAAATAAGCAGTACTTAATAAAGAGATTATACTGTTTTGATGGATGCTAATGGTTTTAATTGAATTAACAATTACGAGTTATAGTTATGGAATTATAATTGGCAATGAAAAATATTTGCTATAACAAAAGATTAAATAAATTTGTACAACATCAGGGAACAATTTTGCAATACAGCAGAAAAATAACCTAAAAGCCTGGACTTTTCACAAAATTTCCTTTGTTTAAGCTGTTTAGTTCATAAGAATAATCTACACAAGTTCTGGCATAAATATAAAATAAACCTAAAATAATTTAAATAAAAACTTTCAATTTACATAAATTGCAAATGTCATAAGATAGTACTTTTACATTAAGACCAAAAATCTACATTATTTGTGAAAATAATTTAAATATTTATTTAGTACTCTAACCTATTTTCATTGTTCGTAAATATTTTTTAAACTCCCAATACTGGCAACTACTCATAACTGCTTATGTAAAGTGTTTAACCCCATTTTCGAGTATAAAGTAATTTTTTTAAACGAGTGTATACCCTACAATATTAATAAAACCAAAATCCCTTTATACCCCAGGAAAGCTTAACTTAAGGATACCACATCAACAATAAAAATGTCAGTAACAACTGTCATTTCGGGTGTTATATATTTTGGTATGGATAATAGTAAGCATGTATGTATGTATGTATGTATGTACATATGTTAAATGGGTGTCTATATATTTAACTACACATATGAGCTTTAAAATGTGTAACACTATGTTAAACTTAGTTCAAGTGGGCAGATTAATAAGTTGCTGAGAAAAATTTATTTACTTAAAAAATCAAAAATTAAACAAAGTGTATAAAAATATATTGATATCAAGAAAATATTTAAAGAAAAACAAAATATGTTAAATGAAAAATTGTTTGTTGGTTTCTTAAACAAATGTTGTTGAATGTTTTTATGGATTTGTGAGAATTCTCATTTGGTATTTGAATTTTCGCTTATACAATGTATAATATAACATTTAACATATAACATATAACATATAACATTATTGAATTTTTTTAAGTAATAAATTTCAAAGTCTACTGATGATCTGGAATAAGCCCCAGTGAAATGCAGTATAAAGACAGCTTGAAACTAACAACAAACCATAAAAAACTATATTGATATTTAATATAAAAGCAAACTTTGAATAACAAAATGTTTGCTCCTTTTTGAAAATGAGTTCAATTTGTTGTTTTTTTTAACTAAAAAAAGTTGGTTTTTTATAAGCGGACAAGTTTAAGTAAAACAAAACATAAAAAAATTTTAATGTCATTATAAAAAATAAAATAACTTTATGTCATTAATCTTTAAAAATAACCATTATCCGAAGGTTTAATTTTTAAATACATTTTAAAAGTAATAAATCAGGCTGTATTTTAGCAAACCGAAAATAAAAGAAAATATTCTAATGACGTCAAATCGCACAAACGAGGTGGCCAGTTAAGGGGCTTATTTCTTTTAATCAATTCGTCGTCAAATTCTTAAGTAAATTTATTCAATCGTCCTTCTGAAACCATGTCTATGCACCACTAACAATTGACTGTAACGTTCTAATGATCTCACCGTCTTTTTAAGTGCATCCAACTGTGATTTTTTTCCAGATGTAATTGTTTTTCGGTAATGGTTCGTGGATAACAAACGCTTTTAAATTTTGCTTATTAACAAAGCCATTTAACTAAAAGTATATTTCAGCACTGAAAAAAAATAATCCCAATTAAATATGATGCCTCCTAGAGGAACAAGTTGCCCACAAAATGTGAACGGAAGACGAAGCCGCGAAATAGCTTGCTACAGTTATAACTTTGTGTAGTTTCCTTAATAATTGGGTTATTAATACCGCATATTACAAAAGCGAGCCCTAAAAACGTGTGTGGTAATAATTAGGCTTTGCATACTTAAAAAATAATTGAGGGATTCACAAGCCACTCATATGTCATATGTCCTAAAAACTTAAAATGGTTTAAGTTACTTTTCATACTAAAAGTGTCCTAAAATAATACGACTCTGACTGCAATGTTTATTTTGCTGTCGTAAACTATACATAGCCAAACAGAAAAAGCAATAACAAAGAACTTAAACCATTTTAAATTTTTAGGACATAAGACAAAATGATATCATAAGTTGCTTGTGAATCCCCCAATTATGTCTTGAGTTTTGAGCAGTCAAATACTTAAAATCACTAATAGTTAGAGGAATGTCATATTTCATTGTAATGTCATAACATTTGAATTGCGAATCATCGGTCCGCATACATATGTATGTACATTAATATGTGTGTGTTATAGAATCAAGATATTCAAACCAAGTTTCTTTTACGACTCTTTACGACATTACAAATCGGACCACTTATTATACATATTTAAAGCCAAATGAAATGAATGAAGTACCAAAATACCGCTTTTACTATTGAGCACAAACATACATACATACATATGTAGATATAACTACATGTATGCGTATGTACATATGTATATTATTTTGACTATTATATGGCGTCAGTGTCAATTCAATTTCATTTCATTGTGTCATAACAATAACATAAAATTAAAATAACATAAAAAGGAAATTGTTTCAACAAAAAAAGGAAAACATAAACATACAAACAGCAAACAAAAAACAAAAAACAACTGATTGTAAGTTAAAAAAAAAAAAGACAGAAAAAATTAACATCAGCAGCAACAAACAGCCGGCAGCAAATCAACACAGCGTAAAAATCACTATGTTCATCTCTATATTCTTCATATACAACTATTATGAATAAAATACACACACACACACTCTTTAAACGAAACCAAGCAACAAACAGCAAATGTTGGTACTTTTTTTAGTTGTGTATTGTTGTTGTTGTTGTTATTGTTATTATCCCTGTTTATATTTCGTCACTTACTTTAAAGTGAACATCAAAATGATAAAATCACAACCAAAAAGCATAAAACTCATACACACAAATCCAGATGAGTTGTATGAATTTGATGTTCACACACATATACACACATACATACATCCATATGTACATATATGTATATAAACGGAAAAAGGATACGCAACATGAATGTGAGGGTCTTAAAATACAGAAATAAAAAAAACTTATACGGCATAAAAAAATAAAACTAATAGCTTAAAAAAAATTGTAAACGTAAACGATTTTTGTTCTATATTTTTTCCTTTTTTTTGACAAACAAGAAACAACTTGGTTCCCTTAAATTTATATTCGCGTATACAAATATTCAAAGGAAACGGAAACACATCAACTCGACGGAAGTCAAAAAGTCGCATAACAATGTTGTTTAACATTAAATACAACAAAACTGTCTTTTACTCTCATTTGGTTTTACTCTATATGTTGTTAGGAATTTATTTATGCTGGCTTGATGGATATACAAAGGGACAGACAGACATACGTGGTACATTAAAGGATCAGTTCTTATTTTGTAACAACATTTATGGCGCAAAAAGAGTAAATCATTACGACGCTGTCGCTTGCTTTTTTTTTAATTTTTGTTTTCTTCTTTTATTATGTATTCATTTGGAAAATTAATGGATTTTATCTTTTAATTTTAAGGACATTTTTTTTAACTGCTGACATAAATTAACAAAAATCTACATAATTTTCAGAAGGTATTTGGTAAATATATTTACTTGTGGTTAAAATTTTAAGTTAACACATAAAAGAAATTTGTTATCACCACTATTTTACAAATGTGTGTATCTAAGTATGTATATAAAAACATGTTTTTGGTTTTTTTATTGTCAATAACAAAAAAAGATTTTTTAAATATTAGAAAAACAACTAAATCGTCATTGTAGATATTAAGAAAAAGAGAGAGGCCGAAATTAAATACCCCTTTTCTTATTAAATCACATTAGATTGAATTTTGCCAGGCGACGACGTCAGTTTTGCACCCCTGTAGATTCTACTAAAAGAGACCGCAATGACATCTGTTTGCCGATCCATTTTCTTTACAGAATCTCTGTAGGTACAATATTCAACCATCAGACAGAATTCTGTTTCCACCTGAAATGTCTGTTTAAAGGTTCTTCCAATTTCTTGGGTGTCACACATACTTTTATACAGTATAACCCTTTAAACACTTTAAAAAAGTGGGCAAGAGGAAAGGGGGTGTCAAAGCATTTTTGATCCTCTGGTAATTTCAGCGTCGCCATCACCATCCGTGCTTATTACACATGTAACTAAATTTACACTCTACTTTTATGATACATTTGTATAACCATTCACGGTTACTGAGTTATTGGTAATGGTTGTTATCCTCATAACTTTAGTTTTACAGACATACATTTTTTAATTCAATTTTAAGACCGTTTCATATAAATCGTTAATTTTAATAACAAACGAGCGCATATGACATCAAAAATAAATTGTCTTTATAATTCACGCCGTGCAGGTGTTGTCTAGTTGAATTGTAGACTATAAGAGTATTCCCACGTAGAGCAACATCTTTAGCTTTACAAGGTAAACAACACATTTGTCTCTGCAGACTAGTTTTCTAAAATTTGTTCTCGCTTTGGCATAGTTTTTTCTAGCGTCATATGCCCCGCAGTACTGTATATTGATTAAGTTTTTATATATTATATTATATTGTACTAGCTTTTAACCCGCTACTTCGTAAGCGCACTTGTCAATATTTATTTAAGCTTTAAGTTCTGTTTAGCTAATTACCCTTAAAGTTAAAAAAGTACTTTTCGCCTCTATATGATTTTTTAGCCATATAAGGATAAATAGGCCCTAATTTTACGTTTCTAGACTCATAAACTCAAATTATGTAAAAAGTACCCAAAAATTAAAAAAATTACTTTTTCGCCCCCCGTTTACCCAATTATTCCCCTTTCTCTTACCCATTATTATCATTATTAAAATTTTATTATAACATATTATTTTTTGGGAATCCGTGTTTCAAATTTACCTAAATTGGCCCCTTTTTGGTACTTTTTTAGTCCCCATTCTAGTATCAAATTTGTTTCTCAAATAGTTGTCTAAGTAGTAGTTAAAGCTTAAATAAACCTTTTCATGAATTCTATCAAAATTTAAAAAAATATTTTTTTTATAAAAGTACCAAAAATAAGTACGATTTTTATCCCTATATGTTCGAAATTGAAAAAAGTACTAAAAAAAATATTCATATTTTTTGGAGATGTTTAATGGTTTAGAAGTTCAAGGGGCCCCAAAAAAGTACCCCCTTAGCCCTCGAATTTTAAAAAAAGTACCAGACACCTGTTTGCTTTTTTTTTGAGTAGAATACAATGCATATACAAATTTTGTTAGTATTTTGTTTGGTATAGAAGATAGAAGGTTACCGATTGTTCCCTTTTTTACCCCCTAAATATTTGGAATTCCAAAAATCCCTTCTTAGTGGATCTATACAACAGGAGAGGAACCCACAGTTCAAATTTCAAGTCTCTAGCTCTATCCGTTTGGGCTGTGCGATAATTAATCAGTCAGCCAGTCAGTAACGTTACTCTTTTATATATATATAGATAGTCTTTCAACGTACCATTAATTTCTGACTACATGTGGCGTTTACTTCAATCGAAAACGTTTTTCGCACTTTGATAATATTTTTTAAGAATTTTGAATCAGTTGGCTACATATATATATATGTATGTCAATTGATGTAAATTGAAATCGCAAAGCTCTCCTACCGACTAACTTTGTATTAGACTCCACACATCTTCTGATAATGACCCAACTATATATACACCACTAAATTCAAAGCTATGGTCACTGTAGATGTCAGCCTTTGTATATAACATACTTAAGGCAGCCTCTTAAATTTTACCCAACTAAAA
This sequence comes from Paykullia maculata, assembly GCA_003055125.1. Lineage (NCBI taxonomy): Eukaryota > Metazoa > Arthropoda > Insecta > Diptera > Rhinophoridae > Paykullia > Paykullia maculata. Next base: position 11,507 of record NDXZ01007371.1, on the reverse strand, counting down.
AGTGATATATTTTTTGTACACTGTTTTAAGTATGTTGGTTGTCAAGTGTACTTGAAAATTTTGCGGCGTTAAACTTGTTGTGCCTCCAACGAGTAGCTGCTGTGTAGCGCTTGGACTTAACAATTATATCGGTATAAACAGGAATTGTTTTTGAAAATCCTATGAAAGAATAAATTGTCAAAAACATAATTTAAGTGGTAGTATAAATGGTCAACAAGAACCCCAATGATATATTGCTTTCATTTATATATTTATATATAAAAAATAAACCAATAGATATGATTACAAGGCAGAAAACGTATAAATAAATATTCATTAATTTATTGGCAAATTAGTTAAGCCAAGGACATTTTATTTATGACCTCGATGTTTATTTCTTTTTTTTTTACTTTCAAAATCGTACTGGTGGCTTTGTATGTCCAATATAACTATTGTGTCTGTTGTCACAAAATAAGAGAAAATAAAAAATAAATATCTACTAACGTTTATACATTATATATATGTATGTATGTATACAATGTATCGTATAAAAAAGTAAATATTGTTAGAATCAAAAAGAAAAACAATACAATTTGTTTGTTCTTCATTGTTGGCGCATAATGTATTGAAGCTTTAAAGAATAATTTGAAATTGTAACGAACGTATGCTTTTGTTGCAAGTGGGCGTTACTGTACAAATGTCACAAGCAAATTAAGCATAAATGAAGAAATTGAAAAATGATAAAACAAAAATCAAAAGGAAGTACATGAAAGTAAATACTTGTAGTAGTGGAAATGTGAAAGATGTTAGATGGCATCAATTATAACACTAAAATGTCAGTGTTACTTTACTGTATGTTTGTTTATTGTCTTTTTACTAACATAAAATCATACCGATGATGATGACTTCAAGAAATTATTAGTGGGATTGTTTTCTATTCCTTCATAGAACAAATGCTGATGATGATTTTGCAATAGTTTGTTCTTGATTTCTTTTTTTCCATTTCTTGAACATTCATTGTAAAATGCTGATTCGTTAACATTTGCCATTTCTCTTGTTGTTCTTTCACAATTTCTTTGTTATGCTGCTACTTTTCTACTGTTGTTTGGTTTGTTACATTGACTTTTCCCGTTTCCCCTCTCTCTCATGGTCTTAACACATTCATGTCATTCCACTTGGTAATGAATGTTTGTTATTTAATGCTCAATCAGCAAGTTTTACAGCAGCACAGCGACACAAAAACTGCTTGTTAAGTGACAAATTTGACATTAACAGAGTTAATAATTCAACAGCTAAGGATTTTCAAATGAAACGTAAAATATTTTTGATTTATACTCGTATTAACTATGTATGTATATAATCTTTGAAATTCATTTAGGGGAAGCAATAAAGCATCCGAATTGTTGTTACAATTAAAATAATTTGAAGACTTTTTTTAAGCCGCCCCGGACGTGAACATATACTTTGCAAAAATTTGGGTTATTCAGCATATTTTTAGTCAATTCCATAATCAATTTGGTTGGAATCTTTTTCAACTATTGTTGAAGTTTGCATAGAGAAATTAGTATCAATGGCTTAAACTGAGGCTACGAAAGATGTTTAAGTATTCGTTGTATAGTTTATGAACTTTCTACGAGTGATCTACTGAACCTTGGAATTGTAAAACAAATCATTTTCAATAATATATACACATCGTGTACATACATATGTATGTATATCGTTCGGAAAAATATGAACTGGCTCTTTTGAGTTGCGCTCTTCGCAATGTCAGCGCTGTTTTGCCCCAAAATTGCAAAACAAATTTGTAACTAGTTAATGTCGCATCAACTAAAAACTTCAACTATTCTCAAGGATATGGTTACATACTTCTATTATAAATAGAGTTATTTCTTAAATCCTAAACTTTATGTAGTTTTAAAGCACAATTCCAAAACGCTTCCAAATCTTTTTCGCTCTTCTCTCTGAATATAAGTTGAAAAATGTATCTATGTAAAAGTATCTTTTGTAACTGTTTACGAATCAAAGTTAATTGGATTTCTTATATAACTAAACCTGATCCAATCATCAATTATTTCATGACCACAGTTAAGTGTGCTTGTTCAGCGTTATTTAATTTTTTTAATTGGAGTAAGTAAGAGAGAGGACAAATATCTTCAGATGGGATTTATCCTAAAATAATAAGAAATGTACCCATTGTGTCTCTAGTGAAACGAAAATTCGAACAAAGTATTTTGCACGTCCCATGACTTCTTTGGCATCTTCTAAAGACAATTTGAGCTATAACAGATTATAATGAGGCCTATTTATATACAAAAAAACATGTAAGAGCTCTATATCCGGCTGCGTCAAATGTTATATACTCTTCACTACGTGTATTTATGTGTGTATATACACAAATACATATGTGTGTACGTATGTATTTACATTTCCGAAAGGTATTTAAAGTCTACGAAAACTTGATTTTTTTAAGATATTGATTTAAGTCCATATAGGCTTTTCGCCCAAATCTTTACTGATTCTGGGCCAATTAGTAAATTTTTTCAAATATCACAAAAAGACATTTTTAACAAAAGTATAACAATTTTTGTGTAAAAAATTTCGTTAATTGTCGGATGGTGACAATAGAAGGAATCTCGGAGAAAGTTTTAACTGTTTGATACCAGTAACGTGTCCATACGTCATTGGGTGGTTAAAAAAGTGATTTCAACAGACTGACACACAGACAGACGGACATGGCTAAATCGACTTTCCTATCTATATGGATTCAAAATATACATATATACTTTATGGGATCGCAAATAAATATTTTAGAAATTACAAACGGAATGACAAACTTAGATCTGCTCCAGGTGCATAACAAAACAGTCCGAACTCGCACAAATTAGTTCAAAAGCATTCAAGATAACAATTTTTGTTCAATTTTGACAGAAAACGAGATATTACAATTTTTCATTTTCTGTACAAACTTTTTCTTTGAGAAAGTTCGGACTAGAAATAAATTATTAGTTTTTATTTTTGTTTACATATAAAGGAACAAAGTTTTTGTTTAAAATTGATTAAAAAGCAAAATGGAAGTTCCAGAAGAACATTATAAATAAATTTTTGGAGGTATAGGATGGGAGGCGCTGAGGTAACTCGTTCTGATGATCCAATTTCTTTGAGCAGTGCGATTTTTCCCGATCTTTTTTCGCTCCTCAATTTTTTTCTTTTTCTTTCTTTTCCCCTTTTTCCCACCCCATGAAGCGCAAAACAAGCTGACCGCAGGCTTAAGTGTATGTCCTAAGGGACATGAGACCCTTTCGAGGCTTCTTTTGTTGACCTACCTACATAATGTATCTAATGCGACTTAAATCATTTTAATAAAATTTATTTAAGAAAGCAAGCAGCATTAGTATTTCAAAATGTTCAATTGTGGTTTTTTGCGTTCCAGCAATTTTAGACAACTTTGTCACATTTAGAGAGTAATTATCTTTTTACTCTCAATAGTCCGGACTGTTTTGTTATGCACCTGGAACAGACCTCTTATAAATACCCTTGACACCAGTGGTAAAGGGTGCAATAATAAAAAATTTCCTTGGCAAATTATATCGTCAAAATGTTAACTCTGTTATGTATTGGAACTTTCAAATTCGTTAAGCTGTCTCGGTTTACAGAAAAGATAATTACTGGACCTAATATCTCGTATGAAAAAATCATCTTGCAATTGCAATAGTTGAATTAACAGCTCAAATCATACAATAATTTTATAATTTTCAGTATGTTTAAAAGATTTAGTTTTACATACATACATTATGATATGACCAAACTAAAACAATTATTATACAACAACTCTATTTAATTATTTTAATCATTTTGAAGATATTGGAGTTAAACGTTTCTAGCATAATTTTTACCAGCTTTATTCTACTGAATGCCCTTATTAAAAATGAATAAAAATATCCACAATAATTCCAAGAATGCGTATGCATTTTCACACCAATTTTTCAATACAGCGACCTTCCATGTTTTTTCTTCTGACAGATTATTTACGAATGTATGTATGTTTTTATGTCTCTTACTTTTTTTACGTTTTTGCCCAGAAATAATTTAAAAAAAAATAACACATAATAAAAAGAAAAAATGAACAAACAAACATCAGTGTGCCACAAAAAGTGGTAAGTAACAATAAACCAAGAAGGAGAAAATTGTTAAAACCTCATGCCTTTCCTTTCAAAGGATATAATGAAATTTGCTTATAACAACGGTAACCAGCGCAAGTAAAATATGGGGGGGGGCTTAAGAGGTGGCATGTTGAGAAAACAGGCGAGGTAGGTGGAATTTTATATGATGTGTTATAGTATTACGTTTGCCCAATTTAAATGCGCGTTCACATATATCATTCCGGCTGACAGGACAATTCTCTTATCTACAAAAATCCAACAACACAAGCTACAGCAGCTCTAGCCCTAGCTTTACTCGTACATACTTTGCCAAGTTTTTCATTTTTTTATTTCGCACATACACACAAGCTTAAATGCTTCACTTTAAACATTTTTTTTATTTATTTATTTCAGCATGCAAAACCTTCAACATTTCGTTTGTATGCACATCAAGCCTCAACACAACACATTTTGTATGAATATTCTACAGAAATATGAACAAAAAAATTGAGAAATTTTCTCAACATTTTTTAAGCCATTTTTTTTATTTCCCGTTCCTTTCTTTTGTGTGTGTATTTTGCAAATATGAAAAGTGGCAAGTGTTATTTGAGTATGAATCCTTCGTTTTATTTACGCAATTCACACATTCTTTTTCATTTTGTTCTTTCATTTCATCCATTTAATCTTTTTAGTTTTTCTTATGTACGGATGCTTCTCATGTATTTTATTGTATGCATGCATGCAGATGTAGCGGAAGTAAATTTATAAAATTATCACATGTTTTTAAAAAATATTATTTCTTTTCCAAGGGTTTAACAAAAGTGTGTGAGAGTGTGTGTTTATTTATCTCTTGAAATGACAAATTGATATAAAAAACTTTTGAAATCTTTAGCAAAAGAAGCTGTTGACATAATTTGATGAAAATATAAAAAATACTCTTTGATTTAAAATTATTTATTATAATTTGTATCAATATGATTTGTGGATAATTATGTCTTTCTGAAAAAACGCAGTGACTTGTTTGTTGTTGTCCTAATAAGTGGATATCTGGTATGTTTTGATAATATGCAACAGTCTCTAACCTGGCCAAATATATCATAACATTAAACCTATTTAATATTTTTACCACATGAACAGAAAAATGTCTTTTTATGCGTGGATAGAAATCCACGAATTAATGAGTAGCCTTATACAGCCTAAAATATTTGCAATTAAAGAAGTATTCAGCTAAAATTGAAACACGTGTATATTTGTGTTTGCATCTACATTGGAAGAATTTCACTAGTACATAATATAAAAAAACAAGTAACATAGCTGAATTCGGCTGTGCCATATCTTATATATCCTTCACCACTTGTAGGTTTGTAATAAAAAGTGTATTTACGTATGTTTGTATGTATTTACATGCTACATAAATTTGACTTCAACCAGCACACGGACATATAGGCAGACGGACAAGGCTTAATCAACTTCCTTATTAAAAGGATTCAGAATATATATACTTTATGGGGTCGCAAATGAAAATTGTTGAAATTACAAACGGAATGACAAACCCATATATACCCTTGCCCCGTGTGGTGAAGGGCTTAGAAGTGAATTATTTTACCTTCCTGTTTTAATCGATTTAAAAAAAAAACGGTAATGTTTTCAAAAGTTATGCTTAAATAGTTTTAGAACAAAAAAAGTTCTTAAATTGGGTATATTTGCCTTAAATTAAGTTCTTTTCGTTCAATATTATCATTTTTGAATGAAGCGTTTTGTACTTAATTAAAGAATACTAAGAGATTTAGCAAGCAATACAGAAGCATTTAAAATTATTTTTTATTATTAAACATCTTAAAATAGTCAAAATAAATTATTTGAAACTGGATATAAATACGTTGACCATATTTTTTTAATCAAAATACAGAACAAGGAAAAATTAAACTATTCTTTTAATTTTTTCTTGTACAAACAAACAATTTAAATACACTGATTTCTTATAAAAACAAACATATGTTGTACAAAAAATTATTTACATAAAAATTCACACATATTTACATATCACAAAAAACCTAAACTAAATTTTATATTTTTCTGATAAATAAATTTTCATTTTCTTTTAAATATTTTAAAATTCTAAACAATCTAAATACAGTTTAATTTTGTTATTAAAATGGCCTTAATGCTCTCCATTTTTATTTGAATTTTTCTAGTATTACATATGTTATTTAAAACAGAAAATACCCTTTCGATTGGAATATTTGATCACTTTTTTAAAATGTATAAAAATTGATATATAACGCTTTTCTGCGGACTTATTATTCTGATTGCTTTTTTTACATTTTTCTAAGGATGTGTAATTTTTACCAAGAGCTAGATCATCAAATTATTCAATATCAATCAACATGTTCAATTAATTTTTGTTCATAGTAATAATTAAACTAGGTTTAACATCTTCAAGCAAAAGAACCTTTAACTCATTGAAAGACGACATTCCAAAGTAGATTTTAAAAGGTTTTAGCTTCGCTACAACAAATATAACAAAAAACAAAAAAATATTTTAACAATGTCAAAATTATTGCTGCCAACTCTTTTTAGTAAACAAAAAAAAACAACAACTTTTTTTCATCTTTTAATTTTTTACACAAAAAATAATATTTTGCAGCTGGATAACTAACCTACAGACATGTTTGTAAAATTTGTGTGTCATCAGATGATTTGAAAAAAAAATTACTAATTGGCCCAAAATCCACAGAAAATAGGCGAAAAACTATATGACTTTAACTACCTTTCGGACATTGTTATAAATATATACGTAAACTCTACGATTTGTTATTACAAAATCTATGTTAACATGTTTAATAAAATATTATTATGACTTGTAAATATACAGAATAAATAATGAACTGGAAAAAAAATACAGAACATTTTAATGGTTTTTACATAGGAATAATTTATACAGAACAGAGCTCTCAAATACAGTACTGTTCTGTATAATACAGAACGGATGGTCACCGTAGCTATAAACCATTTTATTTATTATTCTACTACTTATTCGTAATTTTCCTCAAATACAAAAAAAAAATTTTTACATCCTTAAAAATAACGACTTCATTTCAAATGTCATAATTTGCAATTATAAAACAAACAAATATACTAATTATCTCGAAAATGTTTTCTAGAATCGTTATCCAACAATGTCAAAAATGACGACTACTTTGTGCTTAAAACAAACTCGATGCCAACAATGTAACCAACCCAAAAATCATAAAATGATCGAAAACAAATAAAAATGAAAACCAATCAAATTGCAATATACTCAAAATTATCAAAACTCACAAAAAGCTGAGAGAAAAACAACCATAACAAAACACATTACGAATAACGCATAAAAATGTTTGACGTATTGGCAAAAACAAAAACAATAAATCTCAGCGATAATTGCAATAACAAAAAATATAGCCAAAAGAACAACAACAGCCCGCAAACGGAAATACTGACATGGACAACATCGACAACATTTTGCTAATATGTATTAGAAACAACGACTTCATTTGTAGCTTAGTATCTTTTTGTTTGCTTTTTCACAAAAAAAAAAAAATATTTTATTTTGTGTTTGATATAAACATGGCCTAAAACATTTTGTTAAAACGGCCCACCCGCAATTTTATACAAATTCCTTTTTCCAACACACTCCAGTAACGCATTTTTTCATATTTAACATATGAACGAGATGAGATGATTATGGAGACATTTTGACAAAATGCAAATGGTAAGAAACATGAAGGGGTTTTCAGGGCAGGAGATACGTAATATGTACGTACATATTTACATACATACATATGTTTGAAATGCATGTGTATGAGTATGTGTAACATGTTTTAATGTAAATATTGCCAATAAATTGCAAATCAAAGTCAAATTTTTGGCACATGTAGACATATTAGCGTCCTACCCACCAACTGTGATATGATATGTTTTCAGTTATTTTTGAATGTACATACAAACGTTTATACATTGTGTGTGTATTTGTTAATGCCTGTATAGTACTTGTATTTTTCAATAGCTTTGAAAATTTTCTATGTTTAATCGAAAAATGAAAGCAACTAAAGCAACTTTATGGCCAAGTTTTCATAAGCACACACACACACACATTGAGATACAGATACCCAAACAAATAGAGTTGTATCAAATATTGCCAGAAGGCGTTACAGTTTATCATCCGTAAATAGGAAGGTATAGAATATACATACACTTGGCTATTGGTTATGGAAATTAGCAATGTTCCGTGTGATATGCAAATATGTATGTATTTACATGTTACTGTTTATTTTGAAGTAATGAACTGACTTGGAAATATTTATTTATATTGGACATGATAAAGCGATGTTTATTGGTTAGGCCATTTGATTATTCGAAACTTGTGATCATACTTCTAATTTCAGCTTTGCAGATATATTAACAAATTGTTTGTTTTTGTTTAAAAATCAATCCAATGTTAAGTTAATTTCACATGCCACAGTGGGGGATTTTCAAAAAAAACTAGATATTTAAAGCGGATCGGTTTGGCAGGAAAAACACTTTATAAAATGTATTAAAACTATCAACCATAATCAAATAAAGTTCATCCCATAAATATAACATGGACCAATGTAACTTTGTGTAAAGAGAGTAAAGTTTAATCAAAGTAATGTGTAAAAATATAAGCAACCTTCGAACATTTTTATTTTAACGATCATCACTATAAACATAACAACGACAACAAAATGCTAATATTAAACTTTAACTATGCGATTAAATATTAATATTGTGTAGAATATCTAAAGCTGATTTAAACAAATATGTATGTACAAGGTGGGCCAAAAGAAATCACCCTATTGGAAGATGCTCTTATTGTTGAAAATCGCGGCCAATGTCAAATGTTTTGACATTTGTGAACGAGACAGATGATCCCAAGAACGCGGAATAATCGTGTTTTTTTTTTGCGTAACAATTCGTCTGTCGAATGACTTCTTTTCGCCTGGATGACTTCTTTTAGACCACCTTGTTAATAAGAATTAGGAATTATTACTCAGATTTATTTGAAATTTAGATCATTTAAAGGTCTTTCTAAAGCTGGCATCACATTATTCTACCAGTCGTAAGATTTTTATTGGGTGTTGTAAAAGCAAAATAAAATGATTTTTGGTATGATTGTCAAAAAATCGAATAGAAAACTTCCCTATTACATTTTGTGTCTCCACTATCCTATTTTAAATAAAATTAAAAGAAACACAATCCTAATTTAATGAAAAATCATACGTGTTGAGAAGAATTTCTAAAAATAATGAAAGTCATACGACTGCCAAATTTTTTCACGTATTTTTTTACATTTCATAACATATTGTCTTCACACTATTATCCCAGCAAAAACTTGCATTGCCTTGTAATGAGTTAAAATGATAAAAATACAGTCGTTGCGCTACTTACCTTTTGGCATTTTAACCCTTTACTTTAACACGGCGATGTCATTGGAGGCAAGTACTTATCCCGCTCTCCTACAAATAGGAACTTAAATAAATCATTACCACCCTCGCTTACAAATACGGATTTTGTGAAGTCATTACTTCAATGTCATTAAGAAACTACTTACTATCAACAAATAAGGCAGCCCTTTAAATTATAAATCAGGAATTATATGAAACAATACTTTTAAAATATTATAAAACTACTTGTATTTATTAAGTAAAATATTCAATTGATTGCATGAGTTTACAGAACTCATTATCAATAATGTATTATATTCGGCTTCCGAAAAATGAAATTAAGGTCTGTTACTTATATATGTTAAGTTTAACAGAAACACTTAGAAAATCCTTTTGAGTCGGTTTAAAACTGTCGTAAAATTTATAAACATTTTTCGAATATACAATTACTTATTCTTAAAGTTTTAAACCCAAATGAGAATCATAATAATTAATTTGAATGGCTCATAACAATTTTTTTTAGCCAAAGTGTATGCAGCAATAGAATCTTTTTGAAGTTTTGAAGAAAAAAGAAATTCTAAAACTTATACATAACTATGTACATATGTATTTATAAATTTAATATATTTTGGCGGGATAAAATTACATTTTAAAAACTTTTTAGGGAATAATTATCATTAGAAACCGAATGGCTTTTTTAAATTCGCAACTCTCAAACACATATTGTTTGCTATTTACTGTTGCTTCCAAAAATAAGGAGAAGAACAGTAGTTGTTTTTAACAAAAAATTCAAGAAAGATGTACTTGCATAAATCTGCCCATAACCAATACACGTATAACTGTGGTACAAATTCTATATATTAATTTCAGGGGCTGGAGGGGTGACGTTTGTTTAACAACATCTTTCTTGCAAATGGCCATCACATGAAATGGACCTTTTGCTACACAAATACACAAATATGCACGTATGTACATATATGTATGTATATGTTTAGCTTAATGTGATTGTCTCGTAATGTAATATGCCTGTATATGTTCAGTGAATTCCTTTTAAAACCCACCTACTACTTGTTTTTGTCATTTGATGTCTAAGTATTTTATGACGTTTTTGGTTATTTTGCCACATGTTTCCAATATAAGGAATATTGCTTTGGTCAAAACTCGTATCGTACATGTTTTCTGGTGTAAAAGGAAATTTCGTAGGTGGCTAAAGCACGTACAAATAGCCATACCCATTTATGTACGTAAATTTCTATTACTATATATGTATGTATGTATATGTGTACATATGTATGTATGCCTATTAGATGGAGAGAGCCGACTGACCTCTCCTAGCTTGAAAATGTTGCCGTAAATGGCATCACACATTATGAACTTATCGACATGTTCTTGTATTTGCCTCAAAATATCACAAATTGACATAACATTAGTTTAAGTATACAATTGTTGGGCGGTTCACGACGAGAGTTACACGTTCTGCTGACGATGTGCTGCTGGTGCAGTTCAGTTGTCATCTTAGTAGCAATATTATTAGTTTAGTGGTACTTGATAAGCAGAGTGGCTGTGTCTGACTCTTTAACATATAATTTGCTTAAACCTTTCGGGTACTTGAGCAAGTGTCACGTTAGGTAAATTGTGGGCGTTAGCGTTCAGATTATAGACTCTTGGTGTTTTCTGTAAAATTTGACAACTTTCCAATTGCTATAAATGTGTCCTTCATATTAACATCATCAAGCAAATTATAATTATCATGTTTAAATACACAAACACAATTTATATACAAAATTATACATTTCATTACAAAAACTTATTTTGTTTTTCAAATAAGTTGACGCACATACACACTCACACACACACTTACACATGCATTGCATATGTTTGACGCTTTCAAAGATAATGAGAAAACCTTTTTATACCCTTCACACACACACATGTGGTGAGG
>NDXZ01007345.1:0-10966 GCA_003055125.1 Paykullia maculata | reverse complement strand
CCCAACACGCTCGCTTGATTTCTGTTGCCGCGTCACATTAATATAAATTGTGTTTTTGATTGTGTGTGTGTGTGTTTCTGTGGAAAACTAGCATTTAACGTGATTTTGTTTAAAGAAAAATATCAACCATATTTGTCCATTTATAAAAAAAAGTGTTTCTTGTTTAATAAGCCAAATCTATTTAACTCTTTTTTTTGTGTGTGTTTTTTTTTCATCTCATTTAGTGGCTTTAACTAGAAAATTCTAAGAAATTCGTTTATATTCGTTCGTTTGTTCGTTAATTTTCTTGCAATCTGCCATCAAGTAAATCGTCTGTCTGATTGTTGGCGTAATAAAAATTGCTGAAGGTTTTTCGTTATGCGTTTAAGCAGCAGCTGTTGTTTAAAAATAATAAAAAAAATTTCTAAAGAAATTAAATTTTTATAATTAAAATTATTAAAGAACATGGTTAGTCCTTTTTATAAAGGCAAACATAAATGTGTAAAAATAAAATTTTTTTGTATTTTTATTTTATATAGAAATAAGTGAAATAAAACTTTGTAAAAATCTACAAAAACTTTGAAACAAAAAATTCTTAAATACAAAATCATTTTAATAAACTTTATAACTTTTTTAAAAAGTTTATTTGTATTTTTAATGTTAATTAAAGGCTTAACTATTTTTCAAATGTCATACGTTTGAAATTTATTTAAAAATAATTTATTTTCAACCTCTTTCTCAAACTTAAAATTTGAAAGTTTAACAGAAGTAAAAGTGTGTGAAAAACATCCTTTATTAAGAAAGGTTTTATGGGCTTCCACTCTTGATTAACGATATCCTCTGGCTGTCCTTCTGTCCATTACATCCTTGTGTTCCAATGACATTTAATTTTGTAAACATATATTTTAATAAAATATGGCAAAATCTACCTCAGAATTATGTGAAAATCAAATCATAATTGTATCTAGCTTTAATACAGTGGGGAGCATGAGGAGTATGATTGAATTCCAATTGGAATTGTTAAATTTCGATCGCTATCGAATACCAGAATTAGGCCCCTGAACCTAATCCGATTCAGAATTTCTAGTCAATCGTGAAACAAAGGTTAGGTCAATATTGAACAGCTTCATCTAATCTTAAGGAGCTTTGGGACCGTGCACAAATAAAAATTTGAGGACCAACTATTGAACTTAACATTAATTTTATGGTTTTTGCAAAAGGAGCAAAATTGAGTACACACATAAGTTTCATCAGTTTAATATTATTTTCCCAGTGGATTTGTTAATTTTTGATTAGCTATAAGTTCAGTTACATACATATATCAAGAAGAGATAAATAAATAAAACCCAAGAAAAAAATTTAAATGTTTGAAATATTAAAATCAAAATAATTTTGTTTAAAATCAATAAAATGTAAACAAAGATATCTCTACAAAATTGTTTGTTTATTTGGTTTATTTTTGGTCCTACTTTCCATATGGGGATAAATTTCGTATATCACCGAAACCCTTAGAAACTGTTATAACAAAATTATAATGTACGATGTAATATAGTCGGGATTGACATTAGGTATTCAGCTTAAAAAATATAAATAGTATATTCAAAATTTTAGGCATAGAGATTGGCAACGCAACTAAACTGACGTAAAACATATGCTTTATGCGAAGTTGTTTTTAAAATTTTGGACTTTCTTTAAATTAGCGATTGCAAAATATATATTTCTATATTTTTGCTGCTATGTTAAGAAAAAACTTTTGCACTTTCACAGACATAAAATTGGTGACGTGAGTGCCGCTACTTTATTAAAGGGCATTTATTATGCCGTCCGCAAATATTTTTTTTAATACATTTAATATTTTTGTAATTTATTCTGTTGAAGTCGTTAGTATTAAAAAAACTTCTAATTTATATAATTATTTTTTAACTCTCGTTTCAGGTAAGTCCCTATTAGTATGACGATTTAACATTTTGCTTTAATCACAAAAGATCTGGTAAGAAAATCTTAAAACATTCTTTAGATTGTGACTTGTTTTTTTTTAAATTGATTTTTGGTCGCAATGTATTTTGTTCGTACAATTTTTTTTATATTGAGTATCAAAAAGAGTGACGTCAAACTCAATAACAAAAAATTTGTATTTAGTCATATTGAGTGAATTCACCTTAAGGCATTGTTGAAAATGATTTTAATTTATATGCTGTTTACAAATGTTAACAAATGTCTAGTGTTTACTAAAGCGATGAAAAAAGGAACATTTTAAAATACTGTTAAAATCAAATAATAATTTTTATATTACATTGACAAACAACAGTATTAATAAACAAACTGCCGTCACACATACATATATTTTTCTAAGTGTATTTTGTTTTTTAATTTTTAAATAATAAAAGTTTAACAAACTTTATGGTTCAGCGCAATTCGCTTGGTCGTTTGTTCGTACTGCGTGTTTGTTTTGCGTTTAAAATTCAAGAGCTTAAGAAAGTCACTCATTCAATTCATTTGCTATTTTTTTTTTGTTGTCTTTTTTTTATAATAAATGTTGACCCTCTTACTCGGGGTACAAAGGAAAAACAAGAACTTCTTTGGAAAATTTTTATTACAAAAAAAATTAGAAAAGAAAAGAAAACCTACATGTAAGAGTGAGTGTAAGTATTTGTTTTATTATCATCGTTAAAAACATGAGTAAATTCATTGTTGGTTATTGCGTTTTTTTCTATTGTTTCGTGACTTAAGTTCCGATTTGGCTCGAGTTTGTGTTGTAACACAAATCTTCTAGTGCATGTGTCGTACGTAGTGTAGTGTCGCTTTAAAATGTTTAATTGAACCATAAAAAAAAGGAGGAGGGGAGCCAGTCATCCAACCAACCAATCAACTAACCATTCAACTAATGAAGATCCTCAAGAATATATTTATTGTTCTTTTTGTTTTTGTTGTATAAAAAAAATAATTCTTATACTTTTTGCCAGTACTTGTACGATTATATATAAAAGAAAAATATTTAAAAAAAACTGATTAAACTTAAAGCTATTCACCATAAAGCTCCATGATTTAAAAATTTATGGTCGTTTTAATTGTTGTTAAGATGTCAGAAAGAGAATGATGAATTTGAATAACTTTTGGAAGAAACTAAAGATGTTCGTTTCTTCTATTAGAAAATTGGTAAGCGGTCTTAATTTTTTTTATGAAGAAAAAATATTCTAGTTTAAAAAAAGAATAAACATGTTTTTAATTTTTCGAAAATTTTTTAAAAAGAAAAAAATTTTGTTAAATAAATGTTTACCAAAAATTTTCTAAAATAAGGAAAAGATAATTGTAAAGAAACAATTTTCTATAAAAAAATATTTTAAAAAAACCGTCTAAAATAATAAAAATTTAAAAATACTTTTTAGTCAAGAATGAATGCTTTGAAAACTTTTTATTATCTAAAATTGATCGATTTTTTTTAAAGTAGCGAGCCTATGGAATGGAATCTAAATGTATCGAAAATGTTCTCGAAATTAATTATTAAACAGTTATTTAAATTTTAAGTTACGTCAAATTTGCCGATAAATTTATTTAAATTAGTCCCAATTTACAAAGCAGATTTTAAAAGGCAGACATTTATTCAATACTTCTTTGGTCTTGTCTAAACTTGTTTGCTACATACTTAACCTCTTCAACTCGTTGCCGACAAACTTCTTCTGTCTGCCCTCAAATTTCTGCTTTGTAAATTAGGACTTGGCAGCAATATCAAAATTGCGTAAATATTTTGTTATATCTCTAAATATTACAAAATGTTAGTGTTAGAGCATCAAAAGACCTTTAACTTGTTACCAGATTTTTCTAGATTCGATGATTATTAATTTATATATAATCCATTTTAAAAGGAAGCAGCATTTTTTCGCAGAAAAAAAAAGCAGCATATGGCTTGTTTTTTATGGCAACTCCTTTTTAAAAATTGTTCTCATTTTTTTCGCACTCGTATTGTTGTCTTCTTCATTTTCTGTTTCTGCTGTAATTTTTATTGTTGTTGTTTATGTTTCAGTGGTTATTGTGGTCGTGGGGTTAGGAGGTACCTTTTATGTGTTTGTTGTTGGTGTTGTCATGACGAAACTGCTGTTGTTGCTGTTGTGGGGCGATCAACACATATTACAACATGTGAGTGAACCATACAATCAACCAACAACATAAAATATTTCACGTACATACTTACATACCTTGTGTTTTTGGTGAACCTGCCATTTTTTTTGGCCTGTAGCGGTACTTTACTCTTAACCACTAGTCGCATTCTAACTACAGTACCTGGATTTGTTTCTTTTTATTAGTTTTTTTCGGTTAGAGGTCAATCACTTGTAGTTACATACATATGTATTTTGTTTATTATTGCATCAAACTTTAAGTAACAATAAATTTTTTTTGTTAAATTATCATCCCATAGAACATATGTCCATAAAGTAAGTAAACTGGCATTTGGATGAAGTGGCAGTTAACATTTTATTATTTTAAGAAAAAAAATGATTTAATTAGTTTTAAGTGCATATTTACATACATATAGTATACATAAAGTTAATTTTATAAACGGTGCATATAAAATTAGTTTTCAGAAGAATCATCTTACAATTGTATTAAAAAAATGTATTTTATTTACAAAATTTTTACAGCCTTTTGTAATTTGCGAATTTAGCTTCATGTTGTTCTAAATATGAATTTTGTTATAAAAACGTACATTTCTAAGTACGTTAAGAAATATTACTTCTCATATTTTGTTTACCCTAATTTTATCCCTAAAAAAGTATTTAAAGTCTCTGAAGTTAAGGAAATTAAAAGATAATACTTGTTTTTAGCAAAACTATTCTTAAAGCTGCATAAAGAAAAAAATAAATTTATAAGTAGTTATAAAGAAAGACAGACAAATCGTTGACATACATAAAGGGTGATTTTTTTAGTAACTTTCTTTTTGGCAACACTGCAGCTCAGCTGTTTTCGTGTTACATATTATTGTTAAACATGTTCAGTTTGGGCTATAATTTAACCATGAATCGACTTACAAACGAACAACGCTTGCAGAATTATGCTTGAATTTTATTATCAAAATTCATGCATAAGAAAGTGCATTGTGCGCTTCTTCCGCGGCTAGTTGGAATCTTGTTACTAAATTTCGCACCAAATTTACTTTATTGCATTGCAAGCACTGCCAATCCCAAAAAATGCACTGTTTAGTGTGGATTATAGGCCGGTAGCATCATTGGACCGTACCTTTTTAAAGACAACGATGGCAAGAACGTTACTGTGAATGGCGAGCGGTGCCGGGCGATGATTACAAATTTTTTTTGCCCAAAATGGAAAAGCTGGACTTGGCTGACATGTGGTTTCCACATGCCACATGCCACATAGCACGCGAAACAAAGGCCCAATTGAGAGGCGAGTTCGGTGAACAGTTTATTTAACATGTGGGGCCGGTCAATTGGCCGCTTATATCGTGCGTTATAACGTCTTTAGACTATTTTTTGCAAGGCTTAGTTAAGGCTCTTGTCTATAGGGACAAGCCCGCAACGGTTGACGCACTAGAAGCTAATATTGAAAAATTTAGTCGTGAGATACCGGCCGATTTGTTGGAGGGAGTATGCCAAAATTGGACCCACCGTATGAACTATTTGAGGCGTAGCCGCCGTCAACATTTACATGAAATCATCTTTAAACATTGAATTATATAGATCGTTCTATCGACTCAAATAAAGATTTCATACATATTTCTAAATTTTATGCTTTTTTTAAATCAAATGCGAAAGCTCTTAAAAACTCACCTTTTATATGATATTTTATTATACTCTTCACCTTAGGTGATAAGGGTATACATATATGTAAAAGTTTGTAATTTCTACAATATTCATTTGCGACCCCATAAAGTATATATGTACATATATTCTGAATCTTTATAGATAGCGAAGTCGATTTAGCCATGTCCGTCTGTTGAAATAAACTTTTCTCAGCCCCCCGATGTCGTTCGGACACGTTATTGGTATCAAACGATCAGAAATTCCGAGATACTTGCTATTGAAAACCACCAAAATCCGACAATTAACAAAATATAAGCAAAAAAATTTTTTTTTAAATTTTTTGTTACACAAAAATGATTATATCTGTGTGTAAGAGAAATTTAAAAAATTTTTTTTGACATATAAGCAAAAAATTACATTGAAAAAACTTTATATAAATTATAGTTAACTAAAATTTTTTTAATATAGTCTTTTTATTAAAGTTTCTCGGCAATAGATAATTTCAAAAACAATTGTTAATAAATTTTCTTTTTATACGAAATAAAAAAAAGGTTTTTTTGAATTAATATTCTTTGTTGAAAAATTTTGTAAAATTTTTGTGTTGAAAGAAAAATGCATTAAATTTTTTGCTTGAACAAATATATTGCAATATGATTTCTTTAAATAAAAAAAACATTTCAATTTATCTTCTTTTTTTTAAAAGATATTTGATAAATTTATTTTTATGAAATATTTTCAACTTCTTTTTTTTTTTTTTTTTTTTTTTTTTNTTTTTTTTTTTTTTTTTGCAAAATTTATAGATTTATAGATTTATGTATATAGATTTATAGATTGTGTCTTCTCATTTTCCCCTTATCATTCTTGGTTACCTTAAGTTTGAATGCATTTTTCATGTAGTAAATTAAATTTTTTCTCTCTGTTTCTTCAGTGTTTTTCGTTTTATTTTCTGTTTTGTTAAACACATGATGCACGTGTGTATGTTTGTAAATCACTAGTTGTGTGTGTGTGTGTAGCAGTA
The DNA here is from genome assembly GCA_003055125.1 of Paykullia maculata. Lineage (NCBI taxonomy): Eukaryota > Metazoa > Arthropoda > Insecta > Diptera > Rhinophoridae > Paykullia > Paykullia maculata. Next base: position 4,216 of record NDXZ01007345.1, on the reverse strand, counting down.
GATACCTGACTTGAATAATTAAGAAAATATATATTTTATTTTCTGTAGTATTTTAATACCAAATAAAATTTACTGCAACGGATAAATAGAGAAAAAGAAGAAGAACATAAACTGACATGTAAGAGAAATAGACAAAATCCAGGTGTCTGCTGCTGCTGCTGTTGTTGTTGTTGTTGGTGTGTTTACATGTGTAGAAAAACTTTTAATTAATTTTTATGTTAATTTCGAACAAAGCAAAAAAAAAAGTAAAAAATAAAAAATTCTTAATAATTTAATGAGCAGGGAATACGAAACGCTATTCAAACGATTAAAATAAACAATTCCGTAAACGTACAAGAATTACAAGATATTTATTATTATTTTTTTTAGATTTAAATAATTTTAGTGATTAAAATGACAAGTATGAACGCTATATTTGGTTTTGTCGAATTTTGTGTTCAGATCCGAGATTTTTAACAAAATATATTTTCCTTATATGGTAGGAAGGTACAAAAATGAGCGTGTCATATTAATTCAATGTTCGCCTATTGATTTAAATTATGTATGAAAGTGGGCGTCAAGTAGGCGTGTCGTACTTATTTTTACCAATGACTTTATTTTGCTTATTTTTTATTTTATTTATTTTTTATTTTATTAGTCCAATAATAATGTAACACTTTTGCCCATATATAAAGTATTTAGTTATATAGATCGTAAACGTGGGCGTGTCAGACTATTTTTTGTTGGTGGAGTTATATTGTTTGTTATGTAAGCAGTTCAAAAACGACTTTCTTTTTGCGTTAAGAAGCATACATTTTTTTCTGTAAGGGAACTGCTACACGTACAATATATATTGTGATATCTGGAGCACAATATATTTTTATGGATCGTGCGCGTATGCATCACATTCATCAATACTGCATTCTACACTTTCAGTAAATATTGTGATACTGGAGCACGGTCAATATTTCAGCAAAACTTTATTCTCATAGATCTCTTCTTCCAGCTCTATCGTGCTTTAAACGGACGGACATCTCGATAGGAATAGCTTAACTGTTTTTATGGGTTCTCACCCGACATATTAATGTGTTACAAACGGAATGACAAAACAAATATACCCATTATGCATATCTTCTTTTAGTGATGGGTACAAAAACGAATACAGAATTGGGAATTTACGCAATTATAATTTTGAATAAGTGTTCAGTTTCATAACTGTTTCGTAATAAATAAAATATGGATTTTTTTCTTTGTTTTAGTAGTAGGTTTTTCGTAAACTGTTAATTTATCACTTCCTTGTCTAAGTTAAGTGATATTTTCTTCCCACTTTTTCTTTTTGAATTATTATGATTCAATAAGTTTTATTATAAACTGCTTTAAGTTTGTGTAAAACGCCAAACAACATGCAACATGAGCGCGTACGATAATTGTTTGTAATATTTTGTTGGTTAAAATGTTTTTGTATTCATTTTTATTTATGCTTAACTTTTTTGTAAACAAAAATTTGTCAAAATGTGAAAATATTTAAAAAATCCATTTAAAGTTTTTTTTTTATTACTTTACTCTTTTCATCACTTTCAGAAGATTTTTTTGTATTTATGTATGTATATAGTTAATTTCTTATCCTCTTATCAAATGACTTCTTTAGGAGTTATTTTAAGTCTAAGATAGAAATAGACTTATGTGACGTTACATCTGCCCAAATGTAAACCGCTTAAGTTATGTAATTTCAAGATTGTCACTGAATAAATGTCTGTCTGCTAATTTTGCAATGATTTCGTTTGCAAAAACATCAAAACAATCAATAATATAATAAATTAAAAAAAAAGCTTAAACCAACAAAAACACTCCCTATATTTTCTATAAAATACAAAAAAAAAATCTTTTTCTATTGACACCATCAACATCATCAAAGACCACTCATTTTCAACGACATGATTACATCAGCAACATCTTAAAATTGTCAGCACATTGCATCATGCAGTGTTTCCGAACATAAGGTTCCCTAGTGAAATTTACAAATAAATTTATTACTTAAAGAAACGACAGAGGATTTAATTTTTAATAGAAAACAGACTCTTTTTTGAAGAAATCCCATGTTTTAAAGATGGATTTTGCAAGATCAAGCATGATCTGATCGTCAGTGTTATATTCGTTTTATTCATGACGTAAGTGGATGTGTCCAAGAAATATTCTGGAGTGATATAAAATATAGTGATAAATTTTTTAACACTTACATGTGCCTACATGAAATAAAAAATTATCATGAATTAGCCGATATTTTTGTTTGTTGGCGTTTGTGATTGTGAGTGAAAATTTACTTACGATCCTATCTCTACTTTAAAAAGAGTTATCTCTCTCATTTTTTTATAACAGATTTTTACTTAACTTTTTTAATATAAAAAATTATTCAAAAAATTGTTGTCTTTTATAATATTTTTTTAGTAAATTTTTGGGAACCGCCAATGTTGTCGTGTATAAATAAAACATTATTTCACACCTTTAGGCAACATGCGGCATTGGTTGGATTGTTTTGTTATGTTGCATGATCAAATCAAACTTTAATAAAATTAAATATTTAGAATTAAAATTGAAAATTACACTTTATTTATGGATAATAACAACAACAAAACTGCCAGCCAGCCAATAGCTCCATCATTAGCGTTAATCACAGCGTTTGTCAAGGTGGGTGTTTTGATTTAAATGTTGTTGTTTTAATGCAGCTTTTTTTAAGAATCATCATCTCCATGTAGTCATTGTGTACAGCTGAAATATAGTAATTTTTGTAATGTTTGTTAGTTTTTAAAATAGTGAAGAAATAGATTCTAAATAAAACAAAAGCAAAAAAAATTTTTTTACTTATAGAAGTGGGTTTTGTTGTTTTTGCTATATTTCCTAACATTTTTATTTTCATTAATTCAAAATTTCCGAAATTCGCTACTTATGTTATTCTATCACAAGATAACAAGAACTTTAGATTCGATTTAGAATAATTTCAAAATTTTAGACAAACTTAAAATAAACAAGTAAGAGCGCAATATTTGGCTGTGCCAAATCTTATATACCTTTCACTACTTGTATCTATGTGTGTATATTATAAATTTTTTTTTTCAAAACACACAAATATATTTATTTTTGTGTAAAAAAAAACGAGTCAGTTGTCTTTTTTTGCTTATATCTCAGTCAGTTATGGATGGATATTGCCAATTTTCAATACCGATTTTCTCGATTTTCCACATACAACCCTGGGTGACCTATTGGAGCTACGTAAACTTGATTTCAGCATACTCACGGAAAGATAGACATGGCTAAATCGACTTTCCAATCTATAAGGATCCCGAATATATATGTATAATTTATAGGGTCGCAAATGAATATTGAAGAAATTACAAACGAAATAATAAACCCATATACCATTGCCACGTGTGATGAAGGGTATAACAAAAAAATACATACATATGTATGAGCCGTGTACACATTGACTAACTCCGCTTTTTAAAAAATAACTTTTATGATTAGTAAACCCTAACACCAATAAATGACAAGATTTTGTTGGCAATAAAATAATAATTTATTTATTTTAAAAGTGATGTGCATTGTTTCATCGCATTTCTCAATTTTTTGTATGTATATGGAGTTAATAAATGTGTACGCTGAACGGCTTTATACATATGTATAAATATATATCGTTAGCTAAAATGCAAAAAGGCGTTACTAAAAAAAATTCAAAATCGAGTTTTTGATTGATTATTATGAATATGCCATTAAAGGCCCTGAACTGACTATGTCAAATAAAAATCGCAGAGTTCTATCCTACATGAGAAAACCGCAACAAAATATGTGATTGGATGCCACACTGTCATACAAAAAACTCATCTTTACAAATATTCTCGGTCTCAAATTTATTTTTACGTTTCTTAGCAATATATATACACCCAATCCTGTTTTTGCACGATTTTGAAATAACACGGTTAACAAAAATAATTCTTTCCTGTTTTTTTTCCTTATACATGTGTGAATTTGTTTGTTTTTTTTTTATTTTTAGTTTTTTGAAATATTGTTTCTACAGAGTTATTTATTAGTTCCTGAAAAATGTGATTCTTTTTAAAAAAAAATAATTTTAGGAAAACGTGTGAATAATTTTTTGGTTTTTTTTGTCCTAAAATCATAAAATTAAAATAAAAGTAACCTGTATGAAAAAAAATATTAATCTTTTAGACCACCTTTAAGGTTTAAT
>NDXZ01007341.1:1904-26354 GCA_003055125.1 Paykullia maculata | reverse complement strand
TAGCCGATTTGCAAATGCCCACTTAAAGATGTTATCCAAATCGTAGTTAAGTTTGGTAATGTTCTCCGAAATTGACTGAGCTGGACTACTAAGCCACAACTGCACATCATCGGCATACATATGAATATCGCAGTAGGATAGATTTTCCGGCAAGTCATTGGCATAAATTTGATCTTCTTTATATAAGATATCGTCTGACAGGTTCACGACGAACACAGGATCACGACAAAAAATTCACTTCATTTATGTTAGGTCTGCGCTCTGACAAGATTGTTCTCCTTTGTTATATAATAAAATAATAATAAAAACAAGTAAGAGCGCTATATTTGGCTATGCCAAATCTTATATATTTCCCCCTAATACGTGTAGGTATTCAATAAGGAGTGTATTTACGTATGTATATTAGGGTTGGGCAAAAATATCAATATATCAATATATCGATATTTTTTAAATATCAATTGATATATTTCGTTGATATTTTACCTTGCGATACTTAATTTCGATATTTTTTAATTACGGTTTTGTATTTTATGTTACTAAATTGTAAAAAAATCTTCTTGTCACAGTCTTTATCGAATAGACTAATAATGCATTGAAAGTATAATAATGCTTAAGTGAAAGTTACGGCGCATTTAATTTGATCCCATTTAAGATATTTGCAAGTCTATAGCAACAAGATTTTATTTACACCCGTAACTGTCGAGTGACAAAATTGAACATTTTTATATACAGTTTCATAGTTGGGGTGCATTCAACGTTAGCTGTTCTATTATGCATAACTTGTGGATAATGTTTCGATTTCATTGTTTTGTTTTTAACGTATTTTAAACAAAGCATTAATCATGTAAAGTTGTGTGTTTCCAGCATTTTATGCCTGTTCTTTCTGAAGTCGCCCGTAGATATAAGTCTTCCTCGGTATCTTTGAAAAGAGTTGCTTCAGCGACAAATCTGTCAATTCCCGATAGTAGAAGCTGTTTAACAGGTGAACACATCAAACAGAGGGTGATCTTTATCTAAGTATCTAATAATTACTGGTTCAATTATATTTTTGCAGCGCCTTACTTTACTACCATTAAACATCAATAAAAAGTTACTTTTTGTTATATAAAGGTCGTTTTTCCTGTGTTTTATGAATTTACGAAAAATATCAATATATTGATATTTTCAAATCGATATACATATATACTGAAAAAAATATCGATAGAAAAAATATTGTTTTTTTTGCATTTGTCCATCCTTAGTGTATATACATACACACATGCCACCTGTGCAAAAAGGTATAAAAAATTTAAATGTCAGTCCCGGGTGAATTATTATTTTTAATTTTTGCTTGTGAATAAAGATCAAACTAAGCTGCGTTAAAAAAGATATGAATACATCGATATATATAAAAAATAGAATGAATTTTTCTTTTAATTTAGGATTTATTTTCCATAAAAAAAATATTCGAAAAATTTTTCATCTAAAAGTTAATTAAAATTTTGTATAAAAAACATCGTATTTTATAAGATGATATCAAACTTAAAGTGTTGTAAAAATTGCAAAAGATAAATCAAATTATTTGTTGATTTTAAATAGAACTGCTCTAAAGTCAATTTATGTTTGTAGCAGTTAATTGAATACGAAAATATATTAACAAAAAAAGAAGTGTGTAGCTGATACATATATTAGATTATTTTCGGTAAAAGTAATTTGCAAAAGTTTACCTTCTATAAAATTTCTTAAAATTTATACAATTTTCTTAAATAATTAAAAAAAAAAAAACAGCTTATTGCTACGTTTAATGTAATAAATCCATTAAAGCCCTTATTCACTGATACAAGTAAATCGGCACAAACAAACCAAAATAATAAAAAAAATTTTATAAAACATCTGCATAAGTTTAATGCTGATTTAGCTAATTTAGGCTTTTTGACTGATAATATAAAAAGGAAAAGTGTAATAAAGAAAAAAAAGACGCTGCCATTTTGCCCCTTTTACTTATTTTCCAATTGTATTTTACACGATTTTTCTTTTTACCAAAGAAATAAAAAAATCTCGTTTCCGGAAGCCCATATAAGGATTTATATGTTATTTAACATTAAATTGCTTTACATTTTACCATTTCTGTTGTGGGATTTTTAAACATAATTTTTTTTGGTGTTAGTAGTTTGTTGTACTTGTTGTGGAGGAGGTGTTAAGTTGTCAATGATACTTAAGCTTAATTTGTTTTATTTTAGGCGCTTTTTTTCTTCATTTTTTCTTTTCATGCAATTGTTGAGAGCAACGATTACTTTTTCAATAGATTATGGAAAGAAAATTAGGGGATTTTGTATGAAAAACTGGTTTTTTATATGAAAAGTAAACGAAGGGGAAATGTTTTCTTTTTGTATTTTACCAAATACATTTCTTTGCTATGAACTTTTCTATTCATTTATTTTAAAAATTTTTACTTATAAAAAATATGTTGTAACTTTGTGTGAGTTTTAACTATGCCCAATCTTACCCCTCCTCTGTTCTCAGTGATGCCGACTCTACCTGTTTTTTTTTTACAGATTCTCTTTCTTTAGATATCATGCTTAAATGTACAGTTTTATAAATAAAGTCTAGCTACTTTAGCACCTTTCTTAAGTGAAATATCATCCAAAAAGAAAAAAAATAGGACAACTTTTAGGTTTTTAAAAGTTATGGTAAATTTTTTTTTAAAATATATAACAAAAATGTTGATTGTAACAGAGCGTAGCAAGTATTAGTGGTATATTCTCATTAAAGCAAATGTTGTAATATTTTTTTTTAATCAAAGGTAAAGTGTATTAAGTGCTGTTAGACTATGCAAAAAATATGTTACTTTTGAAGTTAGTATTGGTAAAAAAAGACCAACATTGGATATCATATCATATCGACCAAGACAGATTTCGGGTTGGCATCAATGGCGTAGTTTGCTATACTTTGGCTCAACTAGTAGTTAAAATATATTAAAAAAGCAATACTTTATAACCATTTTCCATATCCTTATACTTCTTACAGGTGTAAAAGTATTATTTGTATATATTTGTTTACAGATTGTTAATGATGAGGCCGTAGCTGGTATCCCAAATGCAATTCCACTTGCTTATTGCGCGAGAGTTTCTTTTAGTTATAAACATCAACAGATAACTTCCAAATTTTCATTAAGTTTATAATCATTTTTTAACAAAATAACCGCTATTTTGAAAAATTAAATTCTTAATCTCTAAGTATTTTTTAAAACTAAGGACTAAAATTTCAGCTGATTTCTATATAATTAAATTTTATTTCCTGTAAAAAAATTACTTATTTTTCTATTATATTAGATGACTTCTTTTACACATGTGTAATTAAATGTGGGTTTCGTATACTTTCTGTGTCTTTTATTTAATTTTAACTTTAATCTTTTAACATATTTTTTTTCTTTTTAAGAATTTTGTTTTTGTTAGAATTTCATTTCCTTTTCAAATTCTTTTCTTTTAATTGTGATTTGATGTGTGACTAGAAACGAATTAATGCTTTACGTCTCTTACTTCATTGCCATAAATTTATTACCGCCTTTAATTTTCCATCATATGATTTTGTATTTCAAGAATATTTTGTGTTTATTTTTTATTTGCTTTTTGCAAATAACATTCATTTGGTATTTATGTTAAATACAAGACTTTGACGAATGATGCTGATGAGAATATTAAGTGTGTTTTTCGAATGTCGATGCAGTCAACGTGTGGCATATATGTACATATGTTTACTATATGCGACATGATGATCTTTGTGTTAGTATGCCAGTGGTTGAAGGCATTGTTATTTTATTATATTGTATGCTTTATACTTAAACAGTAAGTTTAAAAAACAAAAAATCCAAACATGAATGCCTAAAGGTTTTCGCTTTTCCTTCGATTCTATTGCTTTGAAAATATTTTTTTCACATTCTACTCAAAAACTTAAGAGAAGTAATGAAAAAAAAACGAAAATGAATTCATGCATTATTTTTCCGAAAATATACTTTATACTGAGTCACATTATGAGGGCATTTTTCAAATGCTACTTAACTGTTGCCCTATTTATATTCATTTTTCAGAAATATTTTTGTCGATGCATGCTAAAATCTTTGATCAAAGCTCAAAGCAAAAGTATAGTTGTTCTCTTATATTCCTTTTTTTTCGATCGGTATTGCACCATTAAGTTATAGGTATAACCAAAATTTTTTCAAAAATTCCTTTCGGTCTGCCCTCCTGCCGTGACGCATCCAAATTGTATACAAGACACGAACACTTGTTAACACACACGTATTCTTTACAAATTTATACGCTACAATTTACACAATATCCCAAAGCTTTTGTATTTTTAATTAAAAGCATCGAACGAATACTTCATACGTTCTACATACATATACCGCTAAAGTTGTTGTCCTAATTTTCATTTGCTTTCAATTTCATCAACATCTTGAGGAATATTTGAAAATGAATGAGCGAATGAATGAAAGGAAAAAATACTCTAAAAGAATAATGTTTATTTGTTTTTAGTATTTCGCAATTTTTTACTTCTTCTCTTCTCTTCTATTATTTTTATTTTGTTTTAGAAAACCGACGTAAATTATTTTGTTTCTGTATTCACGCATGAAGAAATGTTGAAGGACGTTTTTATTTCTTTAAGTCTGTTTTAACTAGGGTTGTTAGAGAAGTTTTTGGCAAAAATTCTTCAGCAAGTTACAGTCGTGTTAAAAAAGACATTAAAAAAGAAAACAAAAACTTATTTAAACAATTTTATAATTTCGAAAGTTGTATTTTTTTAATAATTTTTTACAAGTAAATATTTTTAAACAAACAATTTTTCTAATAATAATAATAGTAATATTTTTTTTTTTAATGAAATCGATTGGAATTTTCAATAAAAGAGTTTAAGAAAATTTAACGAAAAACGTGTAAAATAAAAAAGTTTTTATTTAAAGAGCCTAACAAATACTTTTTCATTATCCCTCCGCCCTAATAGTAGCGATAGCTCTTGTCTTGTTAACAAAATATTGGAAAATGTATACTTCACGTCTTGAAGATTCTACATTTTGATTGCACCTATTGCAATGCAATTTATTTATAATTTTCTCTCATTCTATTCTTTTTCTTCTTTACACCTACATTTATTTGTTAAATTTGCGACTTAATATGAGTGGAAAAAACTAGTGCTATTTTTTTTAAAATAAAACAAAGGTATAAAGATACAATGAAATAAGTATAAGTGGAAAGTTCGCTTTTTAGTATCTTGAACAATACTAAAGCTGTCCTTGCGATATGCAAGGCATTGTTAAAGCAACAGACTCACATCTGCTTTTTTTCTACTTTTATTTTATCATTCTCTCTGTCAGTAACTGACTTTTTATTAACGCAGAAATTTATGTGCAGATGTATGCGTAAATTACTTTCTTGAAAAAGGAAAAAAAAACTCAGTTATTTTTAATTATAATAAAAGTGAAATTATGTTTAAATTTTAATTTAAACAATGTATGTAAAAAACCATAAGTTGATGTTGATGATTGTGTAAATAAGAGAGCACTTTAAACACCACACGTATACGTGATATTTATTTCCATTGTTTATTTGTTTGTATGTATGTATTTATATCAAGTAACCGCCCCGATGTGCCAACAAACAATATTAAATTCTTGTTGATGTTATTGTTCTTAGAAAATTTTATTTTTAAACATACTATATTTATTTTTCTTGGAAGATTGTTAACTCAAAATAAAATAAATACATTTTTCCTTTTTGTATAAGTAAATAAATGTATACTCTTTCAAGCAAATGTATTCATATGGAGAGTATGTTGTATGTACATACCTATACATTTGCAAATATCTATCTATACGGAAGTAGTCTAACTTAATAAAATTTAATATTATCTAAAATGCAGACATTTGTAAATAAATTAAATAAACCACAGAACGGAAATAGAACAATTCTAAGTTCACAGTAGTCGATGTAACTACGGCAACTACTAGCATTTTGCGACCACGTAAGTCTAATTTAAACGTACTGGATGATTGTTTTTTAAGACATAAAAGCATAAAATGTAACCAAGAACACTGAACGTAGATACTCAAGGTTTTTTTTACATTAAAATCAGCTTTATTTACAAAGGCTTAACAGTTCAGTTTTTATCTATTTGTTTTTGTAATTGTAGATTTTATTAAAAATTGTACATAAATAAAGCAAATCAAAAAATATTTTCGCAATATGAATCTTTAAGTTACTCCTTTTATTTCAATTAACTTCAACAAATAATTCTACATACACATACACATGTTAATAATTTAATTTTACGTTTGTATTAAATATCAACACTGTTTTTAAATCGTTTATAACTATAAATATTAGTTTAAGGTACAGTGGGATGAATATATTTTTAATAGCAAAACAATTTTCAATGTAGATTTTTATGTTAATATGTAACTAATATCAAAGACTTGATTAGGTTCCACTGTTTTTTTAAATTTATATACACGAATACAATTGCGTGTAATTATACCCTTCACCTTAGGTGATAAGGGTATATATAAGTTTGTCATTCCGTTTGTAATTTCTACAATATTCATTTGCGACCCCATAAAGTATATATATTCTGAATGCTTATAGATAGGAAAGTCTATTAAGCCATGTCCGCCTGCTCGATGTCGTAAAGACACGTTATTGGTATTAAACGATCATATATTTTTCCGAGATTCTTGCTATTGAAAATTACCAAAATTCGACAATTAACGAGATATAAGCAAAAAAAATTTTTTTTTACACAAAAATAATTATATTTGTGTGTAAGACAAAAAATTTTTTTTGAGATATAAGCAAAAAAATAATTTTTATTTACGTAAATACACACAGTGAAGTGTATATTAGATTTGGCACAGCCAAATATAGCGCGTTTACTTGTTTTATTTAGACACATTAAACTGAATGCAAACAGCCACAAAAACATTTTCTAAAAACTAATGACACGTGACAAATTTACAAAGACAAAAACAAGTACTTATTTTATGTAGTGTTCTTACACGCTTACATTTATACATTAGACTGTTCCGTACAAATGATTTTTTTTTGCTTAACAAGATTTATAAAAAGTTAACAAAACCTTAAAATGTAGATAAAAAAGTGTTTTAATGGGTTTTTGCAAAAATTATGTTATATTAAGGTATTATATTGAATTTAATATTATTTGTAATAATTAATTAATTGAAAATTTTGAAGAAAAAATTGGAATTATAAAAATCTGACAATAAAGTGCATAAAATATTGATCAAAAGTAAGCATGTGAAATTCACTATATTATGCTTAAAATTTGTTTAAAAATTCTAAACTTAATCAATAACGATAAAAAAACAAATAAACATATTTTGGTCAAACTGGATCCCGATTCTTAATAGCTTTTCGTGTAAAGAAAAAAAATTATTGTTCTTTATTTATGAAGTCCTCAAAATAAATAGCATTTATTTCCAAACTTTTATTAAACAAAAAGTTAACGGAAATTTTTGGGCTACCAAAATGATCTTGACCTTTAAGAAGCATTTTCTGAGTCAAATAGAGTGTCTGTAAATGAGGTCAAATCCTTAGGTGCAACTTCAAAAAATCTTAAACGAAATTCGTTACACTTTACTTAATGCCAAAAATCGTCATAAAATTCAGAACAAGTTTAATATTTAGTTTCATATTCTTATAGATTGCGATGATAGTTTTATTAGTTTATAAAAATTGGTCAACGTTAATCTCTTTTCAGCTCACCTTTCGAAAATTTTGTTTATGTTTCAAGGTTTGTTAAAAATATGTAGACCTTTTACGCGTTCTGGTCGGAACAATTTAGTTTTCTTACTTGCCATTTTGACCGCTGGCGGTTTATTTCCTTCAAATCCTGTTGATTTCCTATTTTTTTTTGTTCCTCAAAAATAAACATAAGAAAATAATAATATTCCGCTCTTTGAAGTATGTGCTACTGACAAATTTTAGTGCAATTATGTATGTAGATATGTATGCGAAAAGTCTTTATCAATTCTACTTTAGAAATGAAAGCTCTAAAGAAACAGAATGCAAAATTTTTACCACTTCCGCACTGAATTTAAATCTGCGACATACCTGTGCGTTGAAATTGATGTCTGATACATGAAAAAAAAAAAAAAAAAAAAAAAATAAAAATAAAAAATATGTGTCAAATATGGTGGTTTTCGAACGGTCCAATTTTTTATAATATTTTTTTGACAAATATAAAATGTATTTTTAGTTTGACATAATAATAATACACATAAAATTGTCTATAAGTACACCATTATTCATTGAAGTTGAGAAAATTCCAAATGAAATTGAGAAATTTTAATTCGAAACTGAGAAAATTCCAAATGAAATTGAGAATATTGAAAAAACTTTAAGAAGTATTTATTTGTATTCTATAAAAGCTGTTTATAAGCATCCAACATCAATTAATTAAAAAAAGAAAAACTTGCAGCAAAACTAACGAACGAAGAGCTGAAGAACAAGTAGTCTGGATAGACGAGACAAACCTTAACTTGTTTTTTCGTAGAAAAATGGTTGACCTCGTCTTGGACTTCGCACAGTATACATACAATAAAATTAATTGCCACAATTGGTACAATAGACGTTATGGACAGTCGTATAGTTTCGTTTGCAGCTGACAGCGCAAATAGATGAATCAAAAGAGAGCTCCATAGGAGGAAACAGCTAGAAAATTAACTATCAGAGCTTGTCTGTGTCGCCTACACTTATTTTTAAAAGCTCTCCAGCCTCACTTGTATGACTGAGCCCCCACTCGCCAATACTTAACCCTATTGAAATTATTTGGTTCACAATAAAAAGGAATGTAAAGGCAAAGAACGTAAGCCCCTCTGATTTTTGACAGCAAGAGCTCGCCTTTTTAAATGAAATATGTTAAAAATGCCTCAAAAACGTGTATTTCCATTATGTAGAGATTATAGTAGAGCTATACAGCTGTATTGTACGTTAGTTACGTTACTACTATATTTCACCAGTCTGCCTTGGATCTGAAAGATGTCAATAAAACTGTCAACAAAAATTTGTATTTATGTACTTAAATTTATTAGTTTATGTTAATAATAACTAAATTCAATTTATATACTTAAATTAATGTCAATTAATTTCGTTAGGCTCTAGTTCATGTGATTGTTAATTCAAGAATATTATGAAAAATCGAGTACGACACTAGCCGAGTGTAATGTATTTTCGAATCCAGCTACGGTTTCATCTTCAGCACTCTTTGATCGGTACTACTCTGCTGTTGTATGTAAATATCATCTATTTAAATTACAATTTTATATTATTGGTAACTGAGATTCTCGCTTAACTACTTTATATTTTTCTTGGTGAGTGAGAACGAAATTCACCAGCTATTAAGATCTTTCTGTCAATCACCCTTGTCCCTAATCACGATCTTGTCTTCGCTTTCATGCTCATCCATCGGAGGGGAACAAATTGAAAGCTTTTGTGCTTTTGTCCACTATCTTAATACTGCATTAAAGCAAGATGTATTCAAGTACACAGTCACTGTGTCGTGTGTGTTGTATGAAATTCTATTTGAAAATTAGTGTCGTGTTCGATTTTTCATAATAATCACATGAACCAGAGCCTAACGATATAAATTGACATTTATATGTAACAGTTTATCTAATTTTTAAATAGAATTACATAAACTAATTTCATTTGGAATTTTCTAAATTTGAATGAAAAATGGTGTAGTAATCTTTTTTTTGTCATAAAGAAATATTAAAAAAAAAAATTGCTGGAAAGAATTTAAAAAAAAAGGATAATTTTCTAAGCCAGAGTGAAAAATTTTAGAAAGACATTGCCCACTATACAATATTACACTTTGAACAAATAGCATAAACCGTTGGGTAACCATTGTTAAGTGTTTGGTTTTTGTTTATTTCAATTAAGTAGCATATTTTTTTAATAACTATAGAATTTCAAATATAAATTTGCTTAAATAAAAAATTTGTCTTAACTTTTTTAAAAAATGCCATTTTTAATCCTTAAATCCTTTACGGAACAAATTACTGTAGAACTCACAAGCATTTTGAATTGCTTGTTTTGCAGTTCATTTCATATGAAAAAGTTTGTTTGCCTAGAAACTACTACATAACTTTTAAAAAAATATACCATAAAATATTTACAAAAAAGCAACAAAATTGTTCATAAAATATAAATATGAATTTAAATACAATCGAAATAGAAATGAAAGACAAATACATTTTTTATAAAATATAGATGAGTGATTTTTGCTATTATGTTTTTGCAAAATCACTGGCAAACTTTGGCATATGTAGACACAAACTTAAATACATACATAGATGCATACTGTTACATACTAAATATAATTTACCCATACATATGTACATAAGTATGAATTTTAAAATGACTTGACTGAATAAAACTTTGAGTAGATGGATGAACGAATCGATGGTTGATTGGGCGATTGGTTGTCAGGGTAAATCGAAAGCGTAGCAAATATAGTTTTAACTAAGAAAAAGGAATAATAAAATAATGAATAAAAAACTTTATACGGTTCAATGATTACATTTAATGGTACAATAAGGAGTATGGCAATTTATGCATATTTCTAGATGTATCTTTCTTTGTGTTTTTTTTGCATGGAAAACCCATTATCTGAGTTGGTCCCTTTCTTAGGTACGAGAGTAAAATTGTGTCTATTTGCTAGAACTAATCTTGAGGAACGTTTTTAAACTTTGTCTTTATAAACAACTAAGTAAAACAAAAAATGAAAGCAAAAGTTAAATAAAAAAAAAAAAAAACTAAAAACAAAGAGAAAAGTTTGTTTTTAGTTTCATCTTGGGTTCAATATTTCCAAGTGGTCAATTGTTATGCTTAATAACTTTTTGGCTTCAAATGATTCGTAACAATGGTAACGTAACAAATACACAGCACACAGATACTTAGATTCCCCTAAGTGTTTTGAGTTTTGTAAACTGAGTTTGTATTGGTTTTATTATTTTATGCGAGAGAGATATGAAAATTGCCTTGAAATTAAGTTTTTCAAAGATTTTTTTTATCATAAATAAAGAATCAAATAGAGAATTAAAAAATTGCTTTCAATAAAGATTTCAGTTTGTAAATAATTAATTGGAAAAAAATTATGTCAATTATGATTTATAGGAGAATGTTCATTAAGTTAAAATTATACATAAACAATTTTTTTTGGATAAATAATGACAATGTTACATATTCTATAAACAGGGAATTATTGAAAAAAATGTTTAATAAACAGAACATCACTTTAAAAAAAAACATTACAATAAAAGTTATTAAAAGTAAATTATATATTAAAATTTTTATTTATTTCAAGCATTGAAAATTCACAAGGACAATGATCTGAAGTTTTTCATACCATTAAAATAATATCCTCTATAAATAAAGAGTTTATCTGAAGTTTTCTTTACACTCTTTACAAAAGAAAGGTTTATTGCGGATTCTCTAAATTTTCTAAATTCTTGTTAATAGAAAAATCACAAAAACTATGCTTTAAATATAATATAGATATCGTAAACACCTCTACGTTTCTACAGAATGAATCACATATTTAGCCACGCTTCTTCCATATCAACCCATGTTAACTGCCTTCAAGGATGTTCCCTCAGTTTGCCCCCGTTCGTTAGTGTTGGGCCGTAAGTAAATACGTGTGTTTCTTCGTAAACACACTTTCATAGATTCATCGAACTATTCATGCTTTTTGTTTTATTGATTGATTGTTGTATGACTGTTTTGGCACATTTACCATGTAATAACAATTTCCATTCACTTTTTGTTTCTTGTCTGTTTGTGCGTTAGTGTGTCAGTTTTGTTTGAATTTGTGAAATGGCAACAGCTGCTCTATTTAGATAATGTCGATATAATAGAGTTTTTCTCTGCTATAGTTTTGAATTAAAGTTTACTTACAAAAATACAAAAGAAATTTTTCCTTAAGGTTTACTTTCATTTCCTTTTTGTTTTTGTGTTTACTTTTTTGTTTGTTTCCTCTAGAATAAATAGATTTTTTGTTCGCAGTTTCTTTATTTTTATACATTCGATTGATTTAAGCACCTGTGCCCAGAACAGAAGAAAATTGTTTTTCTTATTGTTCTGGTGATAAAAAGAAATATAGCTAATGCCCCATCAATTACCCTAATAAACCGAGGAACGAGAAAGAAACGTTTAAATGACCTTCGTCGTGAGCATAATCTAAAGTGATATATATGTATGTATGTATGTACATTGTACATATGAACGTATATATTTAATTGGCCAAGAAATTTCGGTTTAATTTTCGTTTACTTATTAAAACATATACAGACATATATAGGGATATAAACATTTATATGTAGGGTTTTTTTAAGTGTTTAAGATAAATTATTTTAGATAAAGTTAAAGGTTGCCATATAATTGGAAAATCTATCTATTCTATCCCCACTAGAAATTAGACAATTGAGTTTTAAAATTAAAAAAAAAATCGTTTTCTATTCACAGAAAAAACTAAAAAATAGTTTTAATCACCAAAATGATTCAACCAAGGAAAAAAATTTTCAAATTTGCACCTATCAACAAAATGATTATATGAGTTACTTAAAATATTAAAAATATAAAAACAGCGGTTTTTTCCAATTAACAAAATTTTAGACTTTAATTAAAAAATTAATTAAAAAAAAGTTACTTTAAACAACTTGTTAATTAAATTAATCAAAATGTTATTTAAAAAAATATCAATGTTATTGAAAAGAAAACAGTTATTTGCGCCATCTGATACGTCTCTTACGGTTGGTTGGTGTCTACAGATCCTTGCTAAGTTAAGTGGTGTATGGGGCTTTTTTTAAAATTTTAATTTTAATTCGCCGTGACTCGAACCGGGGTACTTCGGTTTTAAAGTTCGATGCTCTAACAACTATACCATGCAACCGACAAAAATATAAAAAATAAAATCAGTTTTTAATATTTGAAAACTTTAATGGTAAAAAAGCAATATTTTTAATAGGAACTTAACTCAATTAGGACAGTTGATTGAATGAATTAATTATTTAATTCAAAAAAATTTTTTTTTAATAAAGAACCTAATTGAATTAATTAAACTCGTAGTAAATTTAATCCTGAATTCTAATAACACCTTAATTGAAAAGAAAGTTCCGTTTTTAGTTTTATGGAAAGCAATCAAACTACATGTAACTTAAGAGATTATAATTCTAAAGAGCTTCTTTTACAATCTGTGATAAACAATATCTAGGTAAACAAAGCAAAAAATGTAATAAGTTTTCACGTATTTCGTTTCCATACATTGTTGTCGACACTTTTAAATACTCGATACTTTTCAAGTATTACCTAGTTCCAATGCTGTACGATATTGTGCAAGTTTTCTGTCTTGTATTTTTAGGGCGTCCTTTTTTCCTTGTGTTTAGCTAGTTGTAGATATGAGAATGACTGCATTTATTTTTTATTGGTTTTCAAAGGGTTAAACCAATCAAATTTTCTTCCTTTAAATTTCGTATTTATATAATTTATTTCCAACAAGGACCAACATTTATTTCTTCCTATGTATATCAAGACATCGCTTTAATATACAAAAAATTAATTTTGAACTTTTTAAGCAAAATATGTGCGCCTTAATACAACACACTAGGGATGCGCAAATGCAAAAAAAAAAAATTTATCGATATTTTTTCAATGTCGATCTCGATCGATAAATTTCATGAATTCATAAAATACAGAAAAAAACGAACTTTATATAAACAAAGTAATTTTTGATTTATGATCAACGGTTTACATAGAAATATACATGTAATACAGAAAACTATATTCTTGGTTATACTACCAAGTAAAATATCGACAATTTACATCGACTTTTTTGTTTAAATATAACTATATTAATGTATCGATATTTTTTGCCCAACCCTTTTAAGTATACATATGTTGCAGAGTTCGGTAGGACTTAAAAACATGCACAAAATGACTTCTGATTCGACTTTCAACATATTAGAAAAATTCCCTATATTATGTAATTGCGATGCCCAAATATTTACATTTGACAACACCTTAAAACGTGGGTACCACAAAGAGCTTTAGATCAGTTAAGATAAATTTAACACGAACGTTTTTTGTTTTTAATATCTGTACACATTTTGAGGACAATCTTACTTAATTCATAATACAGAGTGTCCGCCGGCAAGGTATACTACTTTGTTTGTTTATAATTTTTGATTAAATGAAAGACAGTGGATCTTATACTGATAAATGTTTTATTTAATGTCGGCAATTATGTATAAAATACCATATCAGATTAATGTCCGCCACTGTGAGCCTCACAAATGCGAGCCCTTTTGAGCACATTTTTCATTACATTCTCACACATTTCATGAGGCATTTCATCAATTTCATCACGAATATTTTGTTTGAGTTGCTCCAGCGTTTCTGGTTTGTTTGCATAAAACCACAAAAAAAAGTCCGGAGCAGTCAAATCAGGCGACCGTGGAGGCCAATCAACATCACCATTTCCTGAAATAACTTGTTGTGGAAAGAGGTCTCGCAGTAATTCCATTGTAATCCTGGCTGCATGCGATGTGGCACCGTCTTGTTGATACCACATGTTAATCAAGCCCAAAGCATGCAGCTGTGGCGTTAAAAAGTTTTCAATCATATCACGATATCGCTCCCCATTGACAGTTACGATGTTTTCAGTTTCAAAGAAGTAAGGTCCAATGATTCTTCCTGACCAAATTGCACACCAGACTTTCACTTTTAATGGATGCAAAGGTGACTGATTAATAATTTGAGGGTTTTCAATTGCCCAGAACCGACTATTCTGTTTATTCACATATCCATTCAAATGAAAATGTGCCTCGTCACTCATTATGATTTTTTCATGAAAATCGGGGTTGTCATGGGCCAGCTGTAACATCCTATTGGCATGTGTACGGCGGCGTAAATGGTCTTCTGGAAGAAGCTCTTGTGTCAACTGAATCTTATATGGAAACAAATGCAAATCTTTGTGCAAAATTGTGGCCAAAGTTGTTCCTCGAAGACCAAGCTCCTGAGCACGGCGTCGAATTGAGGTTGATTGGTTGTTTCGAACTCTTTATTGAGCAGCAGTAATGTTTTCAGCCGATCTTGCAGTACGTTGTGGTCAATGCTTGGGGCTATCAGCTATAGTCCCTCTTTCTTCGAAATCATTTACTACACGATAAATAGTGCGTCTTGTTGGCACGTTGTTTCTCCCAAAAATTTCACGTAACTTTCTTATCGTCACAGTAATCGATGATTGATTTTGATAAAACACGTTGGTTTACCGAATATTTTTCCATAATAAATTTGCCACGTCTTTACTTCACGACTGCCAAATATGTATATGACTAATGTTTACCAAAATGACGGCAAAACAAAGTAGTATACCTTCCCGCGGACACCCTGTATATTGGCTGTTGCTTGCTGGGATATGGCATCACTCCTAACCAGAAGCAGTTTTTGTGGATAAAAGGATTCACAAAAAGATCTGCTGAGTATAATAGAAATGACATTTTGTAGATCCAAAAAATTATACACTTCAGCCCATATACAAATCAATTGGTTTGTATTGTAGTAATGTTTAATTTGGAGCACATTTCTACTAATTGCTCAGTATAAATCTTTTAAGAATTAGGATCCTATCAAACCCATCGCTTCAGCATAATATTGTTCTTACGGCGCATTAAATGTTAATTCTTTTTCAACTCTTATCGTCTGCTGTTTA
This sequence comes from Paykullia maculata, assembly GCA_003055125.1. NCBI lineage: Eukaryota > Metazoa > Arthropoda > Insecta > Diptera > Rhinophoridae > Paykullia > Paykullia maculata. Next base: position 10,598 of record NDXZ01007341.1, on the reverse strand, counting down.
ACCCTTATTTATTTACACCTCAACGTTGCATATTTGTAGAAAAAAAAAACGATATAGAGTTGTGGTAAATAGTTCTGGCTTCATTTAAGTATTTTTGTTGTAGTAATTTCTTCTCTGGCTGCTTTATAATTTGTAAGAGCCCAAATTTTGAAAATCATTATGTAATAATTACTTTTTACTGACTAAATTGATAGTAAATACATTTAGAGTTCGTTTTTTGTGATGTTACAATATTTTGGATTTTTTATGTAATTAAATACAAAATTGCTTGTATTTTTATTTGTAGTTCCCTTGTATTGTGTATCGTAAAATACTCCTTAAATTCGTAAAGAAGAACAAAATTATTTTAAATGAAAAATCAAGTTATCAACAAACAACATAAGTCACGTGTTTTTTTTTTAAGTTTTTGTTGGCCTAATTTTTGATTATTTTAGATTTTTTCTTTTCATCAACTGGAATTAACATCAAATTGATAATAAAAAATTCACGACATATGTATGAAAACAAATTTTATTAATTTTTTGTCTTCTCCTTATTCCTTAAACTCATTACAAAATACAATAGATTTTGTGTAAAGAAAGACATCTTAGTTGACTTTGTTTTTTTATCTACTTATAACTAAGTTAATAGATAGTACATTTTTTAGCCAAAAATACTTAAAAATATAAATTTTTGTTTTAATGCTTATGTACCCACCACAGATCCTCAAGCAACAAAAGCAGTCTGAGCCAAGTTAGGAGATGTACAATAACTCAAATTGAATTAAGTCTTTATTTCTTTGAAGAGAATAGCAGGAAACCCATACACAATCCCACATAAATACTTTACTGATTTAATAAACAAAAATCAATAAGAAGGAAATACGATGGTTATAGTCGTTCAAAGCCGACCAAATTGTATCCTACAATTCATTATTTTAAATATAAAACTGCGTAGAGAAATTGAAAGAAGTTTATTTGGATTTTAATTTTATTTAAATACGATTCTTTATAAATCAGCTATAAACGTTAAATTACAATGCCGGTACAACATTGAATACCAAACCAACAAAGTTCTTCCTCGTTCTCAAAAAGATATTAATATTTAGTTTTATTGAAATATATCTTAAATCAGTTTTACATGGACATATTAATAACCGAGTGGATATCGTTGGCTTGATTTAGAAAGTGTTTTTAAGTCATTCGGCTTACTTTCTTACAAATGTTAACAATCTCTCGCTTCTATAATGGTGTAGAGTTAAAAAAATAGCAGAGAACAAAAAACAACACTTTGCCAACTTTAAGAAAATTCACAGAAAACTAAAATCCTATATAAAATCAAACAATTTAGAATTATATTTATTTACCAGACATTTGTGAAGTTTCAATAAAATTTCCAGCTTAATGCCTTTAGCCAGAAAAGGGAAAAAACAGCCTTTAGATCGAAAAGGGGCAAAACAAAACAAAACATTGTTCAACACGTAACACTAAACAAACTACTGCTCAATATAGGAATGTTTACATACTGACAAACAAACATGTACAGATCTGTACATGTATCACAAATTTTTCAAACAGCCTTGCAGTTCTGTCATATTGAAAACGTAGATAAATAAATAATTTTGTTTTTCTTAAAGTTGTTTTGTGCAAAATTCCTTATAAAAAGAAGTTTTTTGTTGAAATTTAAACTTTTGTAAAATTCTCTTAAACAGAAAATTGTGGAAAATTTTCAATTAAAAAAGAGCTATTTTGTCATGTTTTATAAAGTAACAGTTTATAGAAAAATTCTTTATAAAAATGCAATATGTCAAAAAATGCACATTAAAAATCTATAATTAAAAAAAAAATTATAAAAAATTCTCCTAAGCAAAGATTAAAAAATTTTATTTTAGAAGGTTAATTAAATATTATCTATAAAAGGAGACATTATTGAATATTCTCTACAAAGAAAAAGCTTATCAAAATTTCACTGTAAAGACATCTTTAATTTTCAATTTTATATATTAAAGGATATATTATTAAAATTTTTTGTATATTAATAACAATAAAGCTGAATTCACCCATTGCGCCTGAACAAAAATTTTGTCCGGATAATGTATTTTTCATATTAAGTTTCAGAAAGAGAGACGTAAAATTCAATATAAAAAAAATTTGTTTGAACAAAATTTTTATTCAGACACAATAAGTGAATTCAGCCAAAGATAAAAAAAAATGTATATAAAATTCTCTTAAAAATAAAAAAAAGTTTTTAGGAATTATCAAACATTTGTAATATGAATTTATAAAAAGTATAAGTATATACATATAAAAGAGTAATGTTAATGACTGATTGACTTAATACAGACATCTATTTTAGAAACAATGTCACTAGAATGGGGATGAGAAAAATACCAAAAATAGGGGAGAACGGAAAAATGTGTTTAATATAACATTACTGAGCCAATTTGAAACGCTGGATCCTTTAGGTGTTAGAAACAGTGTTGTATAGTACAACTTGAATTACATAATTAACGGGGTTGGAAAGAAAGAAATTTCGAGCAAGCGGGCTTGGCATTTTTTATGATCATATCTGCAAACAAAAATTTATCTACACAGAGGGAAAAAAGACGTTCTAAAACTATGCACGGCTGGTGTCAAATTGTGAATGAAGCATTCTCAATTTTTTGAGAAATCCGTTCACAAATTTAGGACCAATTGTTGTCAAACTAAGAACGAAATAATTAAAAATACCAAATGTTGTCAAATCAAGAACGAAATGTTGTCAAATCAAGAACGAAAATCTAAAAATACCAGACGTTGTCAAATTGTGAACGGCCTGTTCATCAATCAAGAACGTTCGTTATCGAAATAATAACGAAACGTTGTCAAAACAAGAACGGCTGTTGTTGAAATAAGAACCAGGTGTTCATAGAAAAATGACACCATCCGATATCGAATCAAGAAAAAACGTGCTTATCTCACTTTTGACAACGGATGGTGTCAATTTCGGTGTTTTTCCCTCTGTGTAACATTGGCAGTTTTTAGCTAAAATCATAAAATGGCACTTTTTTATATTTATGGTAGTTTTTTATTTGTTTTAATTTTATAAAACGACATATTAGAGATGGGCAAATGCAAAAAAATATCGGCATTTCTTTTCAATATCGTTGCCGGTTGATATATCGTTGTTCGTAAATTATTGTGTTCTATATGAAAAAAAAAAATGTTTTATTGGGAAACCAATTTTAAAAGTTTAATTGTCAATTACAAAAAACTGAACCGAAAAAATGTTCGCGATTTTTTTACAAAAAAAGTTCTATAGTTTTTGATTTTTTATTCATTTCGATTTTTAATTCGATTTTATACATATTAAACACAATAGCTGACGAAGCTTTTAACTAAAGTGTAGTATAACACAAAGTCGATGTCTCATATTTCGAAGACAAGAAGTTTTTTTTTACAAATTAATAACATAAAATACAAAACCAGAGTTCAAAAATATCAAAAGAAAATTGCAAGAAAAATATTGATATATCGATATATTGCAAAGTAAAATATCGACGAAATGTATCGATTGATATTAAAAATATCTCGATATATTGATATATCGATATTTTTTGCCCAACTCTACTACATATATAGATTCGAGGACTATTAATCCTGTTTGGAATAGAAAGTAAAGAAGGGGGGCGAAAGGGTCATTTTTCATTTTAGGGTATTTTTTACAGTTTTTGATTTTCTAAGTCTAGAAATATGAAGTCAGGAACCGTTGACCCGAATTAAGATATAAAAGCATATAGAGAAGCAAAAGGTACATTTTAGATTTTTACGGTACTTATTTATTTATTAACTTTTGTTTTGATATGAGTATAATATAAGAAACTTATTCGGAGCAAAGAAATTACACGGGGCAGCAAAATGGTTTTGCTTTATATTTTTTTGGTGTTTCTTGGTTTGTTGTTAATAATAAATTTCGGAATTTAAAGTTATAAACTCATATACATACATACGTTATTAAGAGAGGAAAGCATATAGGGAGCAAAAATGTACTTTTTTATTTAAATGGTATATTTTTGCATTTTTTGAATTAGGGACTATTTATCCAGTTTGGCTAGGAAGTTTTTGCAAATAAAATAAGTAAGAGTTTTCATATATGTATGTTATGAAAAATACAAAAGTAGCTAAACAAAAGTTAAATGTTGAATAAACATTGAAAAATGTTTTATTTTTAGTATTTTTAGGAGGAATATTAGTACTTTTTATTTATGTAACTTCATTAGCTTCAAATGAAATATTTTGAAACGAAGTGGCAGGTTAATAGCGAGTATTCTATAAAGACAGAATATGACAAACGTTGTTTTTTTAAGAAAAAATTTATTGCATATTATTGTTAGAGGAATAGAGAGGTTTTTGTACACAAAGATGATTTTTCTATCTAAATTCCTTAAGCTAAAAAATAATTTATGATTATAATGTTAATAAGGACTGGTCTTATTAACAAGTTTTTCAAAGATATAATTTATCAAACATTCCTTGTAACAAGAAAGTTAAAGAAAATGAATTTGCCCAACAAATCGCTTAAAAGTATTTTTAAAGAAAGAGCTTAACCCTTAAGAAGAGATTCATTTTTTATTTCTTGTAGCAATAGAATTTTTTAAATTTTTTTACAATATTTATTTCTTAATAATGTTTCAAAAATGTTCTTTAAATTAAGGATGAATTAAAAAAAAAGAAATGTAAAATAACAATTAAGTTTAAAAACTGTTGGTTGTTTTCAACTATATACCATAACGATTCGTTTATACATCCACATCACCTTATAGGCATATAGAGGAATAACAAATAAACTGAAAGTCAGGCAAACATCGTATTTTAAGGTGTAATAGAATTTTAAGAAAACTTTTCACAAAGGCTGGCAACTGTCTGTCTGACTTTCTTTACAAAACGCAAGACAATTTACAGTTTTTTCTTAATACTTTACTTTCAACATTTTGTTACGAGTAGATTCATTTAAGTTAAATGGCAAATTGTAGGTTGTCGTTGGGCTTTCTGTGATATTTTGTTCAATCATGTGGGAAAAACAAAGAAGGTTAAACGAAGAAACAACAAACTTTATTTTTAGGCTCTTAAAGTTTTGGTCTCGTTGTTTTTTTTTTCTCATCACAATCTTTAAAGGTACACAAGTTAACGCATAATGTAAAGCACCGTACAAGAGCATAATCATACATACACACTCTCCTTCCCCCCTGCACTTTGTTAAAATGTATTTGTGTTATAAAAAGGATTTCCGTTTGTTTTTGTTTTCTTCATAAAGTAAAGTTTGTCAACAGATGTTTGTTTTATTTCATTAAATTTCTCGTCGCTGTAGTTTTTGTCCTTGTAAGGCTGTGTTATGTAAGTTTTATATATTTTTGCTTTTAGTTTTTCTTTGGTTTTTTCCGAGGATATTTTAAAATCATCATCCACTTAACCACCGCTGTCGAAGCTAAAGCAATATAACATTTACTACACCATAGACATGTAATATTTATATAAGTATGTGACAAATGTTAAGCCCTTAGTGTGTTCCCTTTTCCTACGAGGAGTAAATTTTTTTTGTAACAGAAATCTAGTAGAAACTTTTCTATAAATAAAGAGTTTATTGATATTTTTCATAAAATCGAAAGTTTACTAAAACATTTTAAATATTTTTCCACAAAATATATTTGTTTGCTATAGAGAGTCTCAACAATTTGCTCTTTTTTTATCGCGAAAATTAAAAACAATAACTTAATATATTAAAAAAAGCAATTTTAATACATTTATTCAAGATTGTTTTACATCCCTCGTACTACCAGATATAAACCCACACACACGTTTCTGTGTATGTTTTTTGTTCAACTTAAACATTGTTAAATGTATGCAAATTATATTGAAAAGTTCCTATTTTCATTTATTTTTTCGCTCCAAATATGTATGTATTTACATATGTATACATATATAAGTATGTAAGTGTTTGTATGTATGTATTTACAAATGAATGTAAATATGGCTGTATGTGTGTGTGTGTACATTTGTGTTTTATAACTTTCATATAAAAGAAAATGACTTTTTAATTTAATTACAAAATGATTAGTTTTACATTCACAAAAGATTATGCTTGAGAAACTTTTATCACAAAGATGGTGAAATATTTCTTCAAATGTATTTGTTCGTTGTGTGACATTTTTTAAGTTTTACTTCTTAACACACTTTGTTGTTGTTGCAAATGGATTTTTGAATGTGGCAGAGGATAAGTGTAAAGAACAAATCTTCAAGTGCTGAGAGTTTATGTATAAAACTTTAATATAAAATAAAGTTGTATTACTTGAATGGCTAAGTTAGAATTGTTGTATATGTCTTTTGACATCATATTTAAATAATTGTTAAAATAGCTAATAGACAAATTAGGCCTTGGGGTTAGGTTTTAAGTTTATATTAAAAAATTAAATTAAAATAGTTTTAAATACTTATATTTGTATAATTTTTTAATAAAAATAGTCGTTTTTAAGGAAAACATTTTAAAGTTTTTCGCAGTAAATCACGCAATAAAACATTAAATGCACATTGGCGTAGATATGAGACTTCACTAACATATCCATAAAAATATATTAGATCTGTCTTAGAAACTTTACCTGATGTTGGTCTTTCTCCGTTAAATTTCTGTGTGGCTTGCAACAGTCATACAAAACCTTTGTTGAAGAGCTCCTGTTACCTATGGTTTGTAAACGTGGCAGACTGTGGCAAACTGTCAAGTGGAGTCTAATGACCCCGGTTGCCGTCAGGTATCCCAGAAGGTCGTTCAACCCGGTCTCAGATACGTCTCAGAGGGCGGGACATTCCAGAGAAGATGAAACACTGTTTCCTCTGTACCGCTCTTCTTACAGCTGCGACAGTGTTCATTGTACGGGAGTCCGAGTGCATGTTTCCCCAGCGCCCAATGGCCCGTCAATACCGCCAGCCACCTTGACACGTCTCTCCGATTACGATTCATAAGTTGCATTGTTCGTCTGATATCAAAGCAGGGCCACATTATTCTAGCAATCCTGCATGTCTCGATACTTCCCCACCTGTTCCCAGCTCTGCCAAGAAAGTAACTGAAGATACTGCTTTTAATGGTCCCCAGCGAAGTTGCGACTGAGCACGCACTGGAAACATTCAAAGCAGATCCTTCCCTTGCTATTCATCTGCCCTTTCATTGCCGTAGTGGCCCTTATGCGCAGGGACCCAGACTAGGGTAATGTCAGACAGTTAGCATAGTCTAGACAGTTCCATATTACATTGACCAACTAGTAGGGATGTAGTAGTGTATGACCTGAGTAAAAAAAGTGCCACCTGATTGCCGACAAAGATACCAATATTCCCCTAAACATTCCTGTCTCGTATTCCATCCAGTCCCACAGGCCTCCCGAACCGCAAATACCTCAGCCTGAAATACACAGCATTCGTTCGGTAGATGGTATGATACACTTATATCAAGGTCCCCAGAGTAGATACCGGACCCAACGCCACAGCCCAGCCTAGAGCCGTCCGTGTAAATCCTGATCTCATAGTCTCCCTCCAGGTTGCCACCTATTCTCTGATGAGGCATATATGGCTGATCGAAGTATGCAACTAGTCCCAGCTTTTATCATTTAACATGTATTTCTTCTAGGATGAGGTAAAAAAAATTGATAAAACCCCCTTATAACGAAGATAACAAACCCTAAAAGAGTTGACAAGGTGGCAGTTAATTTATTAAATTTGAGAATCATTCGTGTGTGACAACTAACAGTACCTCAGAGCCGCTTACAGTTGCCGGTAAATCGCAGCAAGCGCTGACGTAATAGGTTTGGACATTGGCTTGGAAGTTGTCACCGCTCCAACTAAAGCAATTCCTTTTACTGGCACAATCACTCAAGCAAAAGTTTATTTTTTAATGCAAAATAACTTTAATGGTTAACATAACTATGATTTTTTTTTTTAGCGATGAGACCCCTTTCTGGCTCAATGGTTATGCTAGAAAAATTGCCACTTATGAATTTTTCAAGACTTTCAAGGCAAAATCATAGTTTGCTTAGGAATTGTGAGCACTTTCTTTGTTAGTAGATTTAAATCCTAATTTTTTAATTTAAATAAAAACGAATTTAATAATAGAAAACAAAAGTTTTGTTAATTTAATAAAACTCTGCTTTCTGCATAAATCCATACATTTAGTCCCTGAAAATAAAGTGATAACTTTATTGATATTTCAAAAAAATGCTTTAAATTATCATTTGGCAAAGAAAGAAAAATGAAAGAAAAACTTAACTTGGCTATAAAATATTACAATTGGCATTTTCAATGTTTCCACACACTTACAAAAGTAGTGCACTGCAATAAATTTCGGTTGTTAACTTAAGTAAGTTATTACCTGAGTGCACAATTTTAGCATTAAATTTCAAATCAAAAAAATCGCTTTATTTTCATTTCATCCTTTAAATATTTCCACTCTCCCCTTTCTCCATCGAAGACTGGTGTTGCTACTGATGTTCTTCAATTTTATGCCAAAAATATCTATTTTATTTCTATTTCATTTTTCACTTTTTTTGTGCACTCTTTGATGGCGTTTGTTCTAGCATGAAGTCTTTTGATAATGCTGGCGTATAATCAACAGTAAAATGTCAACAACACTATAAAATGTCTAATGCATTTTTGTGAGGAAATAAATATGAAGAGCTAAAAACAAAAAAAAAAAAAA
>NDXZ01007332.1:0-10534 GCA_003055125.1 Paykullia maculata | reverse complement strand
CAACATCCAGTGCGGAGTCCGAATATATTGCCCTTTCAGCAGCAGCTAAAGAGGCTTACTACTTGCGATACTTACTTAATGAATTGGGTTATTTAACAAATAGCGCAACGTTGGTGTTCAGTGATTCTCAAAGTGCTCAACTTATGGCAAACTCTGGAGGACATCACTCTAGGACCAAACATATTGATTATAAATACCATTTTATACGGCAGGCTGTTGAAGAGAAAATAATAGATATTGAATACAAACCTACTAGTGAGATGGTGGTGGACGTTTTAACGAAGCCACTTCCCAATATCAAACATAATTTATGTATTTCATCAATGGGTATTCAAGAAACGATTTAAGTTGAGGAGGCGTGTTGAATTATATATGTAGTTTTATGTTCAACTTAAATATTCTACTTAAACATAATGTACTTAGAATTTCCTAATCAACTTATCCATTGTGAAATATGTTTTTATAGTTTTATAATTTTCATTTGCCTTTTACTTTTTATCAAAACTTTGTACAATAAACATTGAAATAAAATAAATACAGTTCGTTTTATTTAACAGATTGATTTTTCGGGCATCCGATGATGGAATTGTCAAAAGTATGGCCATTCTTATATAAACTGCTTCGAAGGAAGCCAAGGACCAATTTGAATGTGGGCAACATTATGTTTTAACACCAAATGGTTCAAATAAAGATGGCTTCCAGGGAAATCGGAAAGTGTGCGAACTGGCAAGCGAAGACACACGTCCACCCACTCAAACCCCGAGCTTGAAATAATCTATAAAACTGGATCGGTCACCTTTAAACCACTTATTTTGATATAATTAATGAAAATAATACTAGAGATAATTTCACACAAACGGATGGAGAAAATTTAAAAGAAAATAAGAGAAATGATGATTTTACGGAAAACAACTCTACTCGAACGAATAATAATTATTTAAATATAAGGTATATACTTCCTTAAGTATAAGGAAGTGTAGAATACGTTTCAAGAAACGGAAACATTTTCGTAAACTGTTAGAGTCAACTATAATAGATGGATTTGCAAAGGTAAAAGTTATGAATGATAGTCTGAACGGGTTGCTAGATTTTAATGCCAATGTCTGTGTATTAGGTAGGGTTGTTTGGCTTTTCTTGATAAGAATGGGATAGCTAATATACCAATTAAATCATCGGTTTCTACTGCAAGTGGCGCTAGGCAGAATGTGATAGGGGTTTGTCATTTGCCAATTTGTTTCAAGAGTGTTAAAAAGAAAATTCCATTTTATCTAGTTCCTTCATTAAGTCAGAATGCCTATTAGCTCCGGATATGATTTCACCAAATCGAAATAGTGTCTTAGAAGTCGTATCTTTTTCAAGTTCAGACCAGAATTATCACGAACTTACACCTGATCAGAAACTAATTTTAGAGAAAACTGTTCTGCAATTTTCTTTATTCGAGAAGTTAGGGCTAGGCTGTACATATTAACTTCACCATCACATTGAGACAGGTGACGCCGTCCCAATAAAATGCAGGCACTATTCGCTTTCACCACCCAGACAGGAAGAGGCTTTTAAGGAAATGGAGAGATTGTTAAGCCTAGGGGTCGTCGAAGAATCCAACTCTCGATTGAGGGAAATGGTAGGAGAGTTATTCGTACTAGGTTTTAAGCCCATAGCTATAACAGTTCACAGGATACGTCGTAAAACGTATTTGAGTTGCATGGGCGGTAAAACACTCCTTTGTTCGATCCTCACAACTTTTTGCTTAGATAAGGAAAATGGTATAGGAGTTAATCGTACAAAAATTTAAAACTATAGCTATAACAGTTCTCTAGATATGCTATCCAATGTATTTAAGTTCTATGGGCGGTGCCACACACCTTTGTCCGCTCCTCACAATATTTGGTATGATTGAGGGAAATGGTATAAGAGTTAATCGTACAAAGTTTAAAGCCCGTAGCAGTAACAGTTTTAAAGACATGCCGTAAAATAAATTTGAGTTGCATGGGCGTTGCCACACCCCTTTGTCCGATCCCCACAATGTTTGGCTCGAATAAGGAAAATGGTATAAGAGTTGGTTGAAAAAAATTGAAACCATAGCTATAACAGTTCTCAAGATATGTTAAAAAATGTATTTGAGTTGTATGGACGGTGCAGCGCCCACTTTTTTCTTCAAGTGCATTTTAAGTGTAATTATGTTTATTATTAATGGCATAACTTTGGAGACTTTAATGTGCTGTTTTTATAATACAAGTGAGCGTTTTAATTGAAATTTTCGTATGTGTTTTATTATTGTAACAAAAACAAAATACACGTAAAACGTTTACTCAAAGCACTCACTTGAATTATAAAAACGGCACATAAGTTTATAAATTTTCAAGTTATACGATAAAAATTAAAAGATTTGTATGGGGGATGCCATGCCACAACTTTTATTTGTCTATATTATTTTATCTACAAAAATTATAAGAAATATTAGGACATAGTTTGGCACTATTTGACTTTGTTTTGTTTCATATTTACTGTTGACGCCTGTTTTGTGGAAAGTATCCCGGTGTAAGCCACACTGTGTATATGTGTACTGTATGGCGGCACCATATACATAGTGTGGTGAGTCGCTGCAAAGACAACGGCATTAAAAAACTTTACTGAAAAACTGAAATTCGCCTGCAATATACGTCAACAACCCTTGTGCAAAACCTAAATTCAACTTAAAATTAACAAAAAAAAACTTACTTAACAATTATCTTAAAATAAACATAAACAAAAACAAAGTGATATAGTGTTTGATTCAGCCCAAGCATACCAGACAACCAGCGCAACGCACACCAGACACCCAGCTTTCGAGGTAAAGATTGCCCCACACCCGATATTGGTCTAGACGACAACATTTTGGTCCTTCTACGGCTGAAAAAAGGTGCGTACATTGATTTTTATTTAAAATATTGGAAAAAGTGGTTCGATATTGTGGCTCGGCTGAAAGTGAGGTTAGGTTTGTTCAAAAACATGACCTATATCGAGTGTTATTAGCAGACCGCTATACCTGTGTTTTTTGTTGTTCTTAATTTACGCGCAATATTGACGGCAATATTTTTTATTCGAGAAGTTTTTAGAAAATGTAAAACTTTTTGACGCCATTTCACGGTGTATCAACGATCAGGACCTGTCACAATATGAAAAAGTGGCATTTAACTTTGAAAAAAATGAACTTAATAGAATTTGGGATAAATATAAGAAATTATATGATAAGTGTTCTACTGAGACAGTAGAAAAGAAAAGAGAAATGCTGATAGTTTAGACGAAACATCCACAGGCGCGTACGATTTATATAACACTATCAAAGGCCGAACAAAATGTCAACGAAAAAAGTCGAGAGAAAGTAGAGCCAGCAGTTCCCAACCTTTGTGGTTCCATAGCCGTCCCCGTTGTGCTACCGGTACTTTTCATGGAGATTACGTTTCGTGGCCCAGGGACATGTTTACGGCAATTTATATAAATAACACCAGACTAAACCCAGTTTAAAAATTATTTTACTTGTTCCGAAAAACTGATGGCGAAGCGCGTGATAAAAATAGAAATGTAGCTTTGACTACAGAAAATTTCGAAATTGCACGGAATAATTTAAAAGCCCACTACAAAAATAAACGTGTTTTGATAAATAGTCAATTAAAAGATTTATTTAATTTGATCCCTTGTAAACAAAAGTCAGCAGCGGAAATTAAAAGGGTGCAAAGAGAAATCAACAATTGTATGTCGATTTTAAAAATATACAATGTTGATGATAGATTCGTGGGACACAATTTTTGTATTTCAATATTCATCGCGTTTATGTGAAGGCTCGTTAAATTTATGGAAGCAATCGGTGAAAAATAAAACAGAGGTTCCCAAATGGGAAGAAATAAATACTTTTTTAACCGATAGATTTCATGCTCTAGAAAGTGTCAGATGTCATTGCGTCAAGCAGTATAGCTGCAAGTAGTTCCCAAACTTTTTCGAACAATAAAAATGAGGCTGCTAAAGTCAAACAATTTTAAGCTCATCATACTTATGTTGATTTATCGCAATGTAAATTATGTAAGGCAAATCATAAAATTAGAAATATGGATTACAAAAATCGTGTTTCAACTTTAAGAATATTTAGATTTTGCTTTAATTGTCTTTTGATTGGTCATTTGTTTGGTGATTGCAAGAGTGCAAATAGTTGTGCAAAATGTAGTAAAAAACATTACATATTAATATACAGAAATGCTGTTAGAATGAACGACACAAATTGAACACAAAATAAAAGTTCTATTCAGGGTGAAGTGCAGAACAATTCTACACAACAAATACAGTCCATTGAAACCCATGGTCAATCTGGAGTTATTAAATCACATCATACGTCTGTCGCAAAAAAAGTTATTTTAGCTACAGCTTGGGTTAACGTTGTTAGTTTTGGTCCTTACTACATTGATCCATGTTCTAATGAGAGTTTGATTTCCGCAAGAACACAAAAACTTTTAAGGTTGCCCACTAGTCCAGTATCAGCTGAAGTTACGGGTCTAGGAGGAGATATAAGCAAATCTAAGAAAATGGCAAATTTTGTTATTGTATCATTTTTCAATCAGGAAGTGTCTCTTAATGTTAAAGCTTTAGTCGTGCCTCGTGTAACTGGTAGTGTCCCAACACATACTTTTATGCCCTTAACTAACAATGACCAAAGTTTTGCGAAACTAGCGAAGTTGATTTATTGTTAGGAGGTGATTTGTTCTCCTTTATTCTTCGTGGTGGAGACCAACATGGTGTTTTTGAATCCGTAAGAGACAATTTTTGGTTGGCAAGTGATTGGCCCAACTCCCAGTGAAGTTTCCATGCGAGCGGTGAGAATGTCTCACATGACACGAGTCGCTGTTGATGACCATTTGACAAAGTTTGGGAGTTAGAAAAAGTTTCTCGTAGAAAGGTTTTATCAGAAGCGGATGGAATATGCGAGGAGATCTATCGTTCATCTACCATAAGAAATTCTGAAGAAAGATAGGTCGTTGATCTGCCCTTTAAGAATACTTCTAGTTTACCTGGTCCGAATAGACATATTGCTCTCAGTCAATATGTAAGAAATGAGAAAGCTTTATTGCGTAAACCAGAGTTGAAGGCTCAATATGATGAGATCTTAAAGAAATACCTGACTTTAGGGCATATGTGTATTGTGAATTCATTTAATTTTCTGTATTTTTTATACCTGAATTGTCACTTTTCTTTTCAACGATTCACAATGGACTATTATATGGTGAATTACTTTCTCGTATTATTTTCTGTTTTAAAAAATTTATTTCTCTGTCCTCATTCGATTGAGTTTCGTTTAAAGTTCCTATCTCCATGGGTTCTTGTACCATTGTGGAATTATGATAATCTGTACTCATACGACTGATTCTCGTTTGGTAAGTGTTGTTATCTCCATGGTGGTTTTTAGTTGGATAATAGTTTTGCTATATGCTAGGTGTTTCGAAAGGTTGTTTAGTTGGATAATTAGTGTTTGATTGGTTTTGTGCAGTTGGTGTGTATTTGTTATTAGTGTTAATTGTTTTAGTTTTTGTGTTAATATCTTTTTTATGCCTATAATCTAATGTTCTTTTATCCCTCAATAATCTCAATCTAGTGTATTTCATGATTATATTTTGCATCGTCTCATTGTTATCTACATGGGCCCTAATAATTCTGTCCATTTTTCCTAACATTATATCTACTAAGTCCCTGTCCACATTTTTTGGTTTATAAATTGTTGGATTTAATGGGTCAAATGCATAAGTTTGTCCAAAATCAATTTTTGGTTTTTTAAAAATATAAAAAAATTCTTCTAAGTTACTCACTTTAACGTATCTGCAATAATTTAATACCTCCGCATAGGTCTTCCTTGGTTGTAAGCGCTGAATAACTCTCGTTTTTATTCCATCCCAAGTCAAATTGTCCTCTTCTCCGATAACTCCTGCCACCTCTCAAATAATTTTTTCATTTATTATAATTTGGAGTCCGTACTGGCAGAGTGTTGGACTATCTACACACAATCCAAAAGTTGACTCTACAGATTTTAAAAAAGCCATTGGATTGTGACTTCCATCCAGAGGTTTGATTCTTCAGAATTGCTCTATTATGTCCCTTGGTTGCATCAAAAGTTGTTGATTTGTTGAGGTTGCTGTTCCTGTGACCGTCCCTGTTGTTGCAGTTGGTTTTGCATTTGCAGCATTTGTTCCTGACGGACCACGACATTCTGCAATTGTTTTATCCTTTCCCCTAGTGTTTCGATTTCAACTTCTTTTTTCATTTGACGATTGGCGTCGAAATTTTCTAAACTGAACATTTTTTCTATTTTTTCTCACAGCACTTGATTTCGTTACTTTTTCACAAAGAAATTTGTTTATATGTCTTTTCAGTTTGATCTTTAGAATAAGGAAGCCTTCACATTGGATTTTTATTTTCACTTAATGGTTCTTTTTAACTTATTCTTCAGAACAAGTTCCTTCGACTGCGCCAGTTACGTTTTTTGATAAAAACTACGAAAATTTATTTTTTATTATTTTACTTATGTCTGTATTTGGTTATGCTGGTCTTAAGACTAATAATTCTTATTCCTACATTATTCTTATATATTTAACTTATTAAAAGAAAGTTTCACAAGAGTACCACTAGCCATTGGTATTGATTCTGCTTTGTCAGATCAATAGCTATGGTTGTTGTTACTTTGTATTGTGAATTAGTGTTTATCAAGAGTCATTGACACTTGAACGAATTTTTTTATCATGAGTGTCAATGCCTTGGTTCTTTTAAAAAAAAATATGTTTACAATTATTATTGTATTATTATATATATATATATTATTGGGCAATAATAAATTATGCTTGCTTGGCACAATTATTTTAGGATTCCCAATGTTAATGTAAATAAAGGCAACGACTTTGTTTTCACAAGTGTCGTTGACTTAAATTGTTATTTAAATATTTTGTAATAATACTATCAATATCGATAGTGTTGGTGAAGGTCTTTCCATAATTGCACGATTGTTTGACCCAGCTGTTTGGTTGGCTCCAGTAGTTATCACAGCGAAAATTTTGATGCAGCAAATGTGGCTTGATAAGATAGAATGGGACGATCCAATAAAACCACTGGCTCTACTAAAATGGATGAAAATACAACAAAATTGACAATATTAAGCTTCCCCGTTGGATTCAATATACCCCAGACTGCCATATTGAATTTAATGGATTTTGTGACTCGTCGGATTGGGCGTATGCCGCCACATTATATATCAGAGTAAGCATTGGTGATACTGTTTACACAAATTTGCTAGTTTGTAAGATGAAAGTTGCGCCAGTAAGAAAACCGTCCTTGCCTCGTTTAGAATTATGTGGAGCTGTTCTAGTTTTAACTGGAGCTCATATGTTTTGTATTTGTGGTCCGACTCTACAATCGTCCTAGCCTGGTTGCAAAAACCGCCATGTAGCTGGAAAACGTTTGTAGTGAATAGGGTTGCCATTATTCTAGACAAAGTTGGGTCGTCTGGGGTCCACAGCATGCTTGTCTTATAACGAACGGCATCCCATAATACTCGCGTATGGCAGCAGGTTAGCTCGTCTTTATGTCGAATTTGGTCTTAAATGTTGTTCGACACGATTGTTGGGTTTTGAAGGCAAAAACCACATCCAAACTGTTATACACAGCTGCAAGACTTGCGGTTTTCATCGGAAACAGTTGCAAACTCAAATTATGGCGGCTGTACCAGAGGAGCGTACAACGTTAAGTTGTCCATTTACTAATACAGGTGTAGATTTTGAGGGCCCTTTTGAGATCAAAAGTTTTACTGGTAGATATTGTCGCATTACTAAAGGCTACGTGTGCCTCTTTGTCTGTAAACTCCAACTCTTCTTGCTGCTTTAGCAAGCTTTGTCGCTCGCCGTGGTTGTTCTAATCGTATCTTCTCACACACCGATAGGAATTTTGTTGGCGCTGCGAAAGAGATTGAGACAGACTATAAAAAAAATATGTAAAAGAACTAAGTGACACTGCTGTAGCTGTAGCATTTAGAGTGGCACTTTATCCCTGCTGTAGCACCACATATGGGAGGTTTATGGGAGGCAGGAGTTAAAAGTTTTAAAACGCTGCTGAAGAAGACTGCTGGCCAAGCAAAGTATACGTTTGAAGAATTCTCTAACCTGTTGGCAAAAATAGAAGCATGTTTTAACTCTCGCCCTCTTGGTCCCCTGTCTGAAAACGTTGACGACTTGGCAGCTCTCACCTTAGGGCATTTTCTCATAGGATCGGCTCCACTCACTCCAGTTGAACCCGAAGAATTGACATTCTCGATTAGTATTGTTAACCGATGGCGAAAACTTAGGGCGTTGCAGGAAGAAATTGGTAGGCGCTGTTAAGAGGAGTATTTGAAAGAACTACATAATCGCAATAAGTGGAAGTTTCCCCAAATCGATTTGAAAGAAAACGACCTCTTTGTTCTTAAAAATGATACCTTAGGTGCTACTGAGTGGCGCTTAGGGTGCGTTGTCAAAGTTTACTCTGGAGCTGATAGCAAGATTAAAATGCAAGCCACGTTATGTGGCCGTTTCCACGCCGTCCGCCAGTGCACCAGGTTTCTAGTGATGGAGGTTGAACAGAAGCTGCGAGCTGTGGTCCAAAAGGCATTGTTACAATTGGCCTGGCATAGTCCCATGTCCGGGCTGATTGTCAGAGCTTGGACCGTTGTCGGCGCTGCGTCAAGGACCACAACACGCTGCTCCACCCCATCCCAGATGGCAGAATTCGGGTGCAGATGACGGCGTCCGTTCTGGTGCTCACGCGACTCGGCGGTGAGTTTCGGTATACTCGCGCAGTTCTCGACCCTAACGTCACCATATCCGTCATTACCGCAATTGAGGCATGGAGACTACGATGCGATATCTACCACGCAACTACTCGGCTTACAGTCTACAACCGTCATGGCACCGGGTAGCGCATTAATGCAAAATACGTCGTTGAGGACAAACGATATGGCTGCTACCCCGACCGGGACGTCATAATATGGGCGGGGCCCTAGGAGACACCTCCTTAGACGCCAACGAAGGGTGGACTGAGAGCAGAGGGTACCACCTTAAGCTCGGGGCGGATGTGTTGCCCAAGACTTCGATCCTGAAAAGGAGCGACCTGAAGGCCTATACGTCCAGGACACCATTTTTGACACCAAGAAGACACCGCTGAACAATCGTAGCTCTTTTTTAAATGTATTGTATATACGCTATTCTTTTAAATACTACTTATGTGATTATTATTTTTTAAATGTGATCAGAATCAGTATATATATACATATCATTTTTCTTCTTCTTTCTGAATTTGTTATATTTTATACACTTTCTATTATAACATATTAGTTTGTTTTATTTTTTATATCTTTAATATTATAACATATTAGTTTGTAAATGACATGGTATAAAAACATGTGATTTCCTTATCATCTACTTTCTCTTTTTTTAATTCATTATATATTATTTTTGAAATAAAGCACATTTTGTTTGATCTATACTGCACTACCGTTGCAAGGGCGGCGGTATGTTGACGTCTGTTTTGTGGAAAGTATCCCGGTGTAAGCCACACTGTGTACTGTATGGCAGCGCCATATACATAGTGTGGTGAGTCGCCGCAAAGACAACGGCATTAAAAAACTTCACCGGCTGGGTACTTTTATGGTTTTGGCACTCGTGTTTTGAAACTCGCCTGCAACAAACGTCAGCAAACCTTGTGCAAAAACTAAATACAACTTAAAATTAGCATAAAACTAACTTAACAATTATCTTAAAATAAACATAAACAAAACTTAAGACATAAGATATAAGATATAAAAAAAAACAAAGTGATAATAGTGTTTGATTCAGCCCAGCACACTAGGCAACCAGCACAACGCACACCAGACACCCAGCTTTCGAGGTAAAGTTTGCCCCACACCCTATGTTGGTCCAGACGACAACATTTACCTTTGTTGAACAATTGAATCCCGTATTAACTTAATCTCATGTCTTTATAAACCGGATCTACTATATGGATTTATTTTTTATATCTAAGTTTACTTTAGAAATGAAAAATTCAAATTTGTCCCCTATATTATTACCTATCTTAATCTGGGTTAATAGTCCCTAATTTTACATTTTTAGAAAAACAACCAAACAAATGGAATAAAACTATTAAATTTAAAAAAGTACAGTTTGCCAAAATAAATAATTTTTTTCAACCTGGTTTAATATCTGACGAATTTTCTTTTAAGTAACGAAAATGGTTTTTGCATACACTTATACATGGATGAATTTATATAGATGCATTATTTGATTGTACGGCACCTCTCTACAAGTTATTTCAGTTCAAGTTCAAGGTAAACATTCATAATTCTTTTCATATGTTTACAAGAGTATGTCTGTGTGTTCTAATTTATTTTTATATTTATTTTAAGGTCTAACGGCTGTTACCTTACATTCTTTATGTTACTTCACACTCGTTAGCGTGTTTTTGTTTTTATACCCTTCACCTAAGGTGATAAGGGTAT
>NDXZ01007314.1:0-22582 GCA_003055125.1 Paykullia maculata | reverse complement strand
ATTATTGAAACAAAACAAGAAGGAAAATAAAATTACTACAGTTTTTTTATATCACGTTATTAAAAACTTTAATAAAAATGTAGTAAACTTTTTAAAAAGTTGTTAGAAAGATAAAATTTTAAACATTTTCAGCAAAAAAAAATTTATAAAAACAGAATTAGCTGTTAAAAAAATATGTAAAGAAAAGAAGAAAAATTGAAAAAAAAAAAAATTGTCTATAATATATAAAATTTTTTAATTTTTTAATCAGGCTCTAATTTTTAAAATATTATATACCATTTCTATGTAAATTTGATGTTTTTACCAATTGTTTGCCCAATATATGTATGTACATACATGTATTAATAACGTAGTAAAATATATAAAAAAATTATGTATTGTAGCAATAATGAAGATAACTTTTTTCATTAAATAAAAAAGTCTGCAATTTACTATCTTTTTATAAATGTACTTACATATGTATGTACCTACATACATATTTAAACTTATTGTGGTAAAAACAATTATTTTTAATATAAAATGGTTTTATTGTTCTTTGCATTTTTGTGTTGTTTTAATAAAATCTTATCAATATTTTATTTACTTTCTCACATATACATACATATGTACATACAAATGTATATCAAGTGCAAAAAGTATATCGATTGGTTTATTATTCACGTTTTATTAACAAATTTATGTATGTATAAACGATTTTATATATATGAAACATTCAATAAACTGTAGTTGAAGGGTTTAAATCGCAAAAAAATATAAAATGTCCAATATAAGACCCCTACCACCGGCCTTGCAAAAAGTTGCAATTGAAGAACTAAATGAAGATCCCTCACGCATTGATGCCGATATAGAAGCACTAAGAACATGGATAGAGCAGCAACCCCATTTAAGAGCCCGCACTGATGATCAATTTTTGGTGGCATTTTTGCGGGGTTGTAAATATAGTTTAGAAAAGGCTAAATCGAAAATAGACAAATTCTATACGTTGCGCACAAAATACCCCGAGTTATTTACCTTGAAAGGTATGAGTGAAGACAAAATAAAGGAATACCTTAGATTAGGTGTTGCAGTGGCATTACCCACCCCACTTAATGAAAGTGGCCCTCGTATAATGCTGATGCGCTGTGGAGCCTATAGTCCCAGTAATTACGATTTTGTAGAAATTATGCGCATTTATCAAGCTGCCTGTGAAATGTCACTGTTGGAAGATGATAACACCATTATTAGTGGATATTCGCATATAATGGACTTGACTGATTGGACAAAGGAGCATTTCTTCCAAATGAATTTCAGTGTAATGAAAAAGTTAACAGTGTTCTCGGAAGAAGCAGTACCATTAAGGCCAAAACATTTTATAGCTATTAATGCTCCTTCTATATTTGAAAGTTTCTATAATCTCGTCAAACCCATGATGTCGGAGAAGCAAAACAAACGTGTAAGTTTCAAAATTAAATCCACAATTATAATATTTATATTTTTCAAATTCTAATTTCAGAGTGTTATTTATGGCACGAATTATGAAAAAATGTATGAGGCGATTCCCTTAAAATATATGCCCAAAGAATATGGTGGTGAAAATGGTTCTATACCTGAACTAGTTGCTGATTTCAAAAATAAGTTCATGGAATATAGAGAATATTTTAGAGAAGGTGAGATCAAATATTGTACAGATGAAAGCCTTAGATTGGGTCAACCGATTGATTTTGAATGTTTATTCGGTATGGAGGGTTCATTTAGAAAATTAAATGTAGACTAAATTTTTCCTTTAATAGAAATAAACATACATTTGTAAATAAACAGGTATTCCACAAATTCCATGCGGAATTGATTTGATTATAGTAATCATTCCGAATGTATTTAATTTGGTAATATAATCACGTAGTATAAAAACAGCTCATATTAAAATATGTTTATAAATAAAAATTGTGGAAATAAATATTTGTGGTGACCAAGAATTTAAAGATAACTAATCCGTGTATTTTGTTTAAAATTACGTGATAAAATTTATTGAAAACAAATTTATTTTGAAGAAATAAATAAGAAAACAAAATTCTTTACTTGTAAAAGATTGTTATAAATAGTTTTGTGGACTTTAAAATGTTAAAAAATTTCAATCAATTAAAAAATCCAAAAAAATTATTTTGAAATTTTTTTTTGTGTTCTAAAAAACCTAAATGCGTTTTTAATTTCACATTCGAAATACCTGAATATACCTACTTATGCATTTAAAATTTTAAGTTTTTACAAACACAATATAAAATCTAAAAGCAATTAAATAAAAAAAGTTCATGAAAGAGAAAATTATTATTATATTGACTATAAAAAGAAAATAAAAAATTCAAATACCGTTACATCTGAATTCGCCTACAACTATTGTAGCTGTTTTGGTACTTTTCGTATATTATTTTGATAATAAATAAAATTGTATTATGTACTTGTATAAAATGTATATGTGTTTCTTCTGTTACTTGATTCTAATTTATATGTATGTATATTGGTCTTTTGCTGTTTACTTTATTTATGACAAGGTTTTATATGGCTTACATCATTTTGGATTCGTCTTGCACAGTGCTTTTGCTCATTTATGAGTTGGCACCACTGCCTAAAACATGTGAGAAAAGAGATGTGCTTTTTTCAGGGTGTTACCGCACCAGCTAATGTATTAATAAGTTGTCAAACTCTATATATAAAAAATTCAAATGTCAAACTTCGAACATTCATATATAAAGTAAACAAAAGACTTCATCCAATTTATATCACCTTATAAATAGTTATTTACATGTGTGAAATAAAAATCGTATAGTTATTCGGCAGCCGTTTAACAAATTGTGTGTTTTTTCCAATTTAATTAGTTTTTTAAGTTGTTAAATATATAGTTAATAATGTTGCGTTTATTAAAAAATACAAATGTCTTGAAAAATTCTGGAAGAATTTTGACAAATAATTTGCAAAGCATGAAAGCTGCGGCAAATTTTGCATCTATGCCAGAGCCAAAAACGAATCCGGAAATTCTTTATACCGGAGTAAGTTCAGCATGCCATTAAATGTGTGGATTGTGTAATAATATAAATTAGTATTTTTGTCTACATATGTATGTATGTACATATGTATGTATGTATATGAATTAATTTTCAGTATTAATTTGTAAAGCAGGAACAATTTTAGTGAAAACAATCAACCGGCAAAATAGTTTGTATCTATGACCTTGAGGTAAAAAAGCTGATGCTTTTTGGCAAATACGCAATTCCATAAACAAAGGCGCGTTCCATGCACTTTGTTTTTTTCCTATATAAAAATCTCTGCGCAATGTATTATTTCATATTTATCTAATATGCACTTATATAATCTCTTTCTGGAATATAACCACCTACATAAATTAGTTTGTGCAGAATTGTTATTTTCTAAGCTATTTTTAATTCTAATCAGTTCAGGGAATCTTTAAACAATAAGAAATGCACTTTATTGAACTTTCAGATTGTGTATTCTAATTGTTAAGATACGCAAATATTAGGCTCGTTCGTTTATTTTTTTTAGCAAAATCTAGAAACTAAGTAGTTTAAAACATTTTTCTCTGTAAAACACTTATACCAATGTAGCCCAATACGAAAAATTTGTTTTGTTTTAATATTTTCAAATATTTAAAAAATTTGTAATACATTAATATGTACCTATGTAGTTAAAAAATGTTAACGTATTAGAATTAAGTCATCCTTTATTATTGGGATTTATTAAAGTTTTGTATTTGTTTTTTACAAATATATACGTACATACATATGTATGTATGTATGCATTTGTGTATGTACAAATGTATGAACTTAAATATTTTTCTATAAATTTTATGAAATTTACAAAATAGTAAGATTTTTAAACAAAAAAGATACCTATTTTAGATCAATGGATAATCATAAATGTATATAAAGTTTTGATGAAGAGGTTGTTGTTAATAGCAAATTAAAAATCTCTTTAAATTCATTTGAATTCTGTTTTAAGCTTTTTATTAACAATGAATGGCATAAAAGTAAATCGGGCAAAACCTTTAAGACCATTAACCCCACTACTGAAAAGGCTATAGCCGAAATCCAATGTGCCGGCAAAGAGGATGTCGATTTAGCCGTCAAAGCAGCTAGAAATGCATTTAGGTAAGTAAGCTGAATTTTTTTTTAATAAAAATCTATTAATTGCTTTCTCGAAAATAGATTAGGGTCTCCCTGGCGTCGTATGGATGCCTCAAAAAGAGGTGAATTATTAAATCGTTTGGCTGATTTATTGGAACGTGATCGTGTTTATATGGCGGTAAGACGTGTTTATTTATTTAAAAAAAAATAAGATTTCCCAAAATTCCTAATTTGTTTTTAAGAGCTTGGAAACTTTGGATAATGGCAAACCTTTTACCATGTCTTGCAACGTAGATATGTCCATGTCAATTAAGAACTTGCGCTACTTTGCCGGCTGGGCCGATAAGAACCATGGCAAAACTATCCCTATGGATGGCGATTTTATGGCCTATACTCGTCATGAACCTGTAGGTGTTTGCGCTCAAATTATTCCCTGGAATTTCCCCATTCTCATGATGGCATGGAAGTTGGGCCCGGCTTTGGCTACTGGCAATGTTATCGTGTTAAAGCCTGCCGAACAAACCAGCTTGACTGCATTGTATTTCGCACAATTGGTTAAGGAAGCTGGCTTTCCCGAGGGAGTAGTCAATGTTTTGCCTGGTTTTGGAGATACTGGTGCGGCTTTGGCTAATCATATAGATGTCGATAAGGTGGCTTTCACCGGTTCCACCGAAGTTGGCAAGTTGATACAACAAGCTTCTGGTAATTCCAATTTAAAACGAGTTACCCTGGAATTGGGCGGTAAAAGTCCCAATATTGTTTTGGCCGACACCGATATTGATTATGCTGTGGAGACTTCACATTTCGGTTTGTTCTTTAATATGGGTCAATGTTGCTGTGCTGGTTCACGCACTTTTGTTGAGGATAAAATCTACGACGAATTCGTTGAGCGTAGTGCTGAAAGAGCTAAGAAACGCACCGTTGGAAATCCATTTGATATAAATGTGGAACAAGGTCCCCAGGTGAATGAGGAGCAAATGCAAAAGATTTTGGGTTTAATTAACACTGGTAAACAACAAGGTGCTAAATTGGTAGCTGGCGGCAATCGTCCCCAGGGTTTGCCAGGTTACTTTGTTGAGCCCACAGTGTTTGCTGATGTCAAGGATGACATGACCATTGCTCGTGAAGAAATTTTTGGCCCTGTTCAACAAATCATACGTTTCAAGAAATTAGATGAAGTTATTGAAAGAGCTAATAATTCCGATTACGGTTTGGCTGCCGCCGTATTCTCTAGGGATATCGATAAGGTCAACTATATTGTACAAGGCCTGAGAGCTGGTACCGTATGGGTTAATACCTATAATGCTCTTTGCGCCCAAGTACCCTTTGGTGGTTATAAAATGTCTGGCCATGGCCGTGAAAATGGCGAATATGCATTGCAAAACTATACTGAAGTTAAAAGTGTTATTGTAAAGTTGGCGCAAAAGAACTCGTAAGTTTACACATTAGTTTGTTTATATAAGTCGATAAGACCATATTTGTTCGTAAAATCTGTTATAAAATAAAAGTTTTCCTTTTTTTACATGAATATTTTTGTTTTAAAACTTTTCTTTCCAAACAATTAAAAAAAAATTTTAAAGGTCTACAGATTTTTGTATTTTTTACATTCAAGTTTAAAGATTTCGTTAATATTTTAAACTTACCCTTCTGCATTTGTTGCCGCGGTATCAAAGGTCTGGTTGAATAAAAAACCTTAATGCCTGCCAAAGTATTTAGAGTACTTACTATGGTTTAGATTACGCTACTGCAAGAGCAAGATTTACTTTTATGTATTTTTTTTTAAATTTCATATTAAAAATAAAGCATTGTGTTGGGTACTTAAAAAGATGTTTTGCGTAGTAAAAGCACAAATATCATCAGCTTAGCGATTTTTAAAAATTTTCTGCTCGCGTACTTTTAAAAGTTTTTTGTAAAAGTTACTAAATCGTTGCGTTCACACAGTAAGTTAAACAAAGCGCCTAAAAATTTTATTTTCCTAAAAAATTCCTAATCAAATTTTATTTTAAAATAATTTACTGAAAACCTGAAAATTTGTAAATTGAGTATCATTAACATCGGTAACATTTATCAAATTAGGCAATTTTGATTTCAATGTAAAAAATAAGTAAATTTTAACTTTAAATTGTTTTTACGGCCACTAAGGCATTGCATTAGAAATTGTTCGACTGTTCGGCGGACATTTAAATGTGCTCGCTTTGCCTCATATTTGCGCATTGCAATAATTTAACTAATATGCATTTAAACTATTAATTTTTTTATAAAAATTAAATTACAAAAATAAACACAAATTTTATTTAATTCGATTTGAAATCTTTTAGGTTTTGTTTTTCTTATTAAATTAAATTAAAAATTAAAAAAAAAAGTTAGAGGTTTGCTGTTGTTTATTTGATTTTTTCTCTTTAAATTTATGTATGTATATTCTTTAATCGCCAGACTTCAGCGAGTAAAGAGAATAAAATGTTCATTTATAACGACTTTTACAAATCCAAATTTAAATTTATTTTACTTTTTAGTCTACATCTAATTTACGAAACGAACCACCCAAACCATATATGCTATCAAAATCAATGGGTGTACCAGATCTTAATAATTCATTGGTGCCATAGTTTATATTTTCTCTAAAATAGTTCGCATACTTAGACCATTTCTTATCAAAGTCCTTTAAAATCTGATCTTTTGAACCATTATCTCCTCCCAAACAGGATGGCAAATATTTCTGGAGTATACATTTTTCTAAATTATCGTAGTTTTGACCATACACAAATATCTGAAAAGGATAATTTCATAATGAGTACAACAATTGCGTTGATATAATAATACATACATACATACATACATATATACATACACACATTTACATATATATACAAACATATAAAAATCAAACAATAATTAAAAAAACTAAATTTCAAACCTACCCTTTGTCTCAGCTTCTCCGATAGCAACGGCATCAAAATACTCAAGACACCGTGGAAAAATCCCGGTGTATTTAACATGTGGCAAGCCTTTATACGTAAAGGCAAAGATTTCTCATAAAATTGTACAATTTTTCGCAAAAAAGATGGTGTAAATTTTGATGCCATATTAATGCTTATATGTTTTAAATCCAAAATATATGTAATGCCATTTACTCCGGCATATGAATCATCCATAAGAATAATTTCGTGCATGGCATTTATTACACGAAATAATTCTTCGATGTCAATTAAACCTTTGCCAACATCACCTTCAAAGTTTAGAAAAAATAAACGCGAACCATTATCGTTAAGAGGTTGTGGTAAAGGTAAACCAAATCTTATGAAAAATAAATTTAATTGATTTTTTTCTGTTAAAGAAAATTATTAACTTTGTAAATTCTCACCCATAATAATAAATTTTCCTAAAGCTTGTCTCATTAATATCGGTGACATTAAATAGATCGCAAAATTTGGATTTCAATGTGAAAAATAAATCGATTTTAACTTTAGCCTTTGCCAAGCTGTACTTACAGCCTCGCAGAAATTGTATTAAAAATTGCGGTTCTAGGCGGGCATTCAAATGAGGTTCTTGCTCAATCCAAGTTCTTAAGGTCAACAAATCCTGGCACACCCTAAAGGGTTGCTCACCTAATTCGTCTTCTGCCACTTTTTGCAATTCAATAGGTAAAGATTTT
Organism: Paykullia maculata; assembly: GCA_003055125.1. Classification (NCBI taxonomy): domain Eukaryota; kingdom Metazoa; phylum Arthropoda; class Insecta; order Diptera; family Rhinophoridae; genus Paykullia; species Paykullia maculata. Next base: position 14,818 of record NDXZ01007314.1, on the reverse strand, counting down.
ATTAGTAACATTTTTCTTAACTTGTCAACGTTACACATTTAAATTAAAATTGCTACTGATTTAATTATGCAAAAACTATTAAACTATACACAAACAAAAAGTTAGAAATCAAGTACAAGTTCAAGTTATTGAACAAAATCATAAAACTTTTATTACTTAGTAGTGCTTTTAAAGGCGCCGCATGATAAATAAAAACACTTTTTTTTCAAATTCCAGCTTAAGATAGAAAAATGTACGGCTTCAGTAAGAAAGATTTTTTTGATAGCTTAACGTTAAGCCGTAACATTTTCCTTTTGTATATGTTTATTAAAATTTTGTTAAATATATTTTTTGCAAATTAAATAGTTTCTCTTTGAAAAATCGTTTAAATAAAACTGTTTAACTGTAAATATTTATTTATGTATCAACATTGTTTTAATCCAATTATTATAAAAATAGAAACTTGTTTTTTAAATCTCAATGTAATCAACTTGATCCGTTTTCAATAAAAATTTTTTTTTATAAGCAACAAAGAATAGTGAGATAGATTTTAAAGCAACAACTGATTGTTGTTATCTGATCTTCATACAAGGGAGAGGAAAATCAATTCTTTGGTAATTTTTGCATTACAATTTAACACTGTATTAAATCGCTTTAAATTTTAAAGAAGACCTGTCTGGTTGCCAGGTTTTTTTTAAACATAATAAATAATAGTTTTTTTTAATTATTTAATTTTTGAAACGTTAGTGTTAATTTTATGTACAAAATTAAAACATTAAATTAACCATCTTAATCAAATTATCTGGTAATTTAAAAAATCAGAAAAGTTGGCAATGAAAGAAATTGCTAAGTGAAACAAGGCCGACTTTATTATACCTTACACCACAATATATAAAATACTGCGATTAAACGTTAAATACAAGTTTTTCAAACTAAGGCTAAACAAAGTCGTTTAGTGTACAAAAAAGCAGAGAAAACGATTAATATCCCAACCGTATTTTGCCTCCTGGTTAAATTTTTTTAAAGTGGGACCAATTATGAACCGAAATTCAAAAACTTGTTAATTACATAAACATACATAAATATGTATGTATGAGTTTGCGTGAACCTTGTTTGTGGTAAAACACGTAAAGAAGTTCATGGCTTATTTAACTCCAAAAATGATTACAAATAGCTCGGTATGACTTTGTGTGTAACAGTTTTAGCACAAACACATAATACTTTATTCACCTATGGTGGTATAGAGTATACAATTTTAGATGCTATCTAGAATATAAATTAGTGAAAAAGTTCTTGACACATATTTTAGGGGAGATTACTACATAGTTACATGAAGAATACCCATTAATAATATTTTAAAATGAAAGTTTGCATTTATTTCTATTTCTTGCTGTTTAAAACTTTTTAAATACATGAGTTTGAAGCAGGAACCGTTACGTTTGTAATATCATAATAACTAGCGATATCATAAAAATCATAATTTAGCAGATAAATTAAATTTTTTACTTTTTTAATTACTGCATAACAAAATTTTTTAGTTTTATTTACTGCCTGGCCCACAAAATGCGAACGATTTTTTTGAATAAATATATTTCAAACAAAAACAATATTTATTCGAAAGAAAATATCGGTCGCATTTTGTGGGCCAGGCAGTTAATTTATTTAATATAAACCCAGAAAACTTTGTTCTTTTTGAAAAAAAAAAAAAAAAATTGAAAAAAATTGTTATATTAAGATTTCTTTTTTAATACAAACAAAATGTTAATTGCATATCTAGAAAATATATCATATTTTTTTTTTGCACGAAAAACTTATTCTATTCACCTTAAGACACCCTAAAAACTTTGCATAAAACACTTTCAAATTCAATCCACATTTAATTTACGAAATGAGCCCTCTATACCAAACATACTATCAAAATCGATAGCTTTGCCGGGACGCAGTTTTTCATTGGTGCCATATTCAGCGTTTTTCTTGAAATAATCTCTATATGCATTTAATTTATTTTCCCATTCAACTGTTAGATCAGCAATGCAACCATTTTCTCCGCCATATTCTTTGGGCAAATATTTTAGAGGAATTTCTTTGGTTAACGAGTCCAGTTTATTGCCATGGACGTATAACTATATAAAATGTTAAAACTTTTCATGTTAAAAAATAAATATTTCCTAAAGCTAAGTAAAAATTACCCTTTTTTGTTGTTTTTCTGACATCATGGGTTTTATCATATTGAAAACGGTTTCGAAACCAGTGGGTGTGTTGATAAAATGTGATGATTTATTTCTGAGGGGTATTGCTTCTTCCGTAAATACTGTAATTTTTTTAGCTCCCGATGGTGTCACTCGAAACATATGGCCCATGGTAGCTCTACCAAAATCACCTATAAATATTACACCATTAATAATGGCATGATCGTCCTCTAGCAAAAGAATTTCTTGCATTGCACATCCCACCCTCATAACCTCATCAATCGTATATTTTTCAGCGGGATATAAACCCATACGCATTATGCCAATACGTGGGCCATTGCCGTTTAAGGGAGTTGGCAAGTAAGACCACATTCTTAAAAGAAAAATGCAAGCATTGCAGCTGATAAATATTATTGTTTTCGATCTTAACTATTTACCCCAAACGATATATTTCTCTAAATTTAGGTTCATCCACATCTGTGGGACCAAACATTTCCGGAAATTTACTTTTTAGTGTAAAAAATTTGTCAACTTTTAATTTGGCCTTTTCAATGCTGAACTTACATCCTCTAAGAAAAGCAATCAAAAACTGATCATCCATTCTGGCCCGTAAATGAGGCTGTTGTTTAATCCATGTTTTTAAGGCCTCCAAATCGGTTGCTATACTTGCGGGATCTTCACCTAATTCGGCAACTGCCCGCTTTTGCAACTCTTCATTTAATTGTCGAATTGTTTTCATGTTGTGTATACGGTCACTAAGAAGCGTAGACTAAAATTATGTTTGCTGCAAACATTTTAGTACAAAAACTACTTAATTAGGTTAAAAAAAAACTTTATCATTATTTGTTGTACCGAAGATATACGACATAATTGATTATCAATTCAGTTACCACAAAACGTAAACTAAAATTATGTTTGTTACATGTGTACATATGTATGTATGTATGTAAGTTGTATGCACATACATTTAAGTACAAACATTTTAAGAAGCATGTGTAATTATTTGTTGTATCAAAAATATATGGTTTATGATAAGTTAAGAAATGGTACAAAAGTGCATTTGCGATAACAAAAACACTTTTTTTTTTACGTGAATAACGTTTAATTTTAACAAATTGAGATGTGTGTTTTTTTTTATTTATTATTTTAGATATGTTTTAGTTAAAAATAAATTAAACTTATACATAATGTATGTATGTATGTATTTCTTTATCAAATACCTACAGTTCGGTTAAAGAAATAAAAATGTATTGTAAAAACAAGAGCGCTATATTTGGCTGTGCCAAATCTTATATACCCTTCACTTCGTTTATTTATGTATGTATGTGTAAAAAAAAATTTTTTTTTGCTTATACCTATCTCGAATTTTTTTTTTAATTTCTCAAAAGGCATGTCTTACACACAAATATAATAATTTTTTAGTAAAAAAAAAGAAAGTAGGTTGTCGTCTTTTTTGGTTTATATCTCAGTCAATTATTAAGCGATTTTACTGGATTTCAATAGCAAACATCTCAGGAGAATTTCTGATTGTTTGATACTACTAACGCGTCCGTACGACATTGACATTTCAACAGACAGACAGACGGACATGGCTAAATCGACTTCCCTATCTAGAGGGATTCATAATATATGTATATACTTTATGGCGTCGCAAATGAATATTGTTGAAATTACAAACGGAATGACAAACTTATATATACCCTTATCACCTGTGGTGAAGGGTATTAAAAAAAGGTAAACAATTGAATTTTCTGTTATGTTTGATTTTTGTTATTTAAAATCAACATTTATATTTTATACTGTTTATTTTTCAAACAGTTGACTCTCAGAGATAACTGTTTAGTGCAAAAGAAAGAAGAATATTTTCTTCTAGTCCACAGTAACCCTCTTTTCTTTTTATAATAGTTTTTTGTTTGAAGAATTCTTTACATATGCGAACGATTTAAAGTATCATACAATTTAACAAAAGAAAAAAAAAATTACAGCTGATCATTATTGTTATTGTGACATGTGTAAACATTTGTTTAGCTCCATATGTAAGAAGAAATTCTTAATATTAAAAAATTTTAAACTTATTAAACAAAGAAATAAAAAAAAAACCCTTCCTCTCCTTTGCCACCACATTGTAAAATAAATAAACCTGGCGGCAAATTACGGCATTCGGTATCGATCGAAAATTAAAAATTTGTATTGCAATTCCTATACCAAATGTAAAGAAAACTCGATCGATCGAACAAAATTTCGATCGATATCGAATGCCGTAATTTGTCCCCTGGTTAAGTTCTTAATATTTTAATTAGAATAAAAAAATTTTTAACTCTCTCAAATTTAATCCACATTTAATATACGAAATGAGCCCTCTATGCCAAACATACTATCAAAATCGATAGCTTTGCCGGGACGCAGTTTTTCATCGGTGCCATATTCAGCATTTTGCTTGAAATACTCTCTATATTCATTTAATTTATTTTCCCATTCAACGGTAAGATCAGCAATGCACCCATTTTCTCCGCCATATTCTTTGGGCATATATTTTAGGGGGATTTCTTTTGTTAACGAGTCCAGTTTATTGCCATGGACATATAACTATTTAAAAAAATAAAACTTTTTATGTTAAAAAATTAGTTAAGCTAAGTTTAAAATTACCCTCTTTTGTTGTTTTTCTGACATCATGGGTTTAATCATATTGAAAACGGGTTCGAAACCAGTGGGCGTGTTGATAAAATGTGACGATTTAGGTCTGAGGGGTACGGCTTCTTCGGAAAATACTGTCATTTTCTTAGCTACCGATGGTGTCATTTGAAACATATGACCCATAGTAGACTTTTCAAAATCACCAATAAATACTACACCATTAATAATGGCATAATCGTCTTCTAGCAAAAGAATTTCTTGCATGGCACATCCAACCTTCATAACCTCTTCAATAGTATACTTTTCAGCGGGATATAAACCCATTCGCATTATGCCAATACGTGGGCCATTGCCGTTTAAGGGAGTTGGCAAGTAAGACCACATTCTTAAAAGAAAAATTCAAACATTAGAACTGATTTTTTATTGATTGCGATCCCAAATATTTACCCCAAACGATATATTTCTCTAAATTTAGGTTCATCTACATCTGTAGGACCAAACATTTCCGGAAATTTACTCTTTAGTGTAAAAAATTTATCAATTTTTGATTTGGTCCTTTCCATACTGTATTTACATCCTCTGAGAAATGCTATCAAAAACTGATCATCCGCGTTGGCCCGTAAATGAGGCTGTTGTTTAATCCATGTTTTTAAGACCTCCAAATCGGTTTCTATACGTGTGGGATCTTCACCCAATTCTGCGGCTGCCTTTTGTAATTCCTCGTTTAATGGTCGAACTTGTGCCATGTCGGTTTTACAGTTAATAAAAAACGTAGACTAAATTAAATTTCGCTGCAAGTATTTAATTGATTTTTTTAAACGTTATCATTATTTGCTGTATCAAAGATATAATAACTTTGATAGGTTAAGTTATAATAATACAGTGTACTGGCGATAACGTAGACACAGTTAAATATTAAATTTATCAAGAAGTACAGTTTGTAAAGTAAATTTAAAAATAAGCAAATGCAAAATAGAGGACAAAGAAATCTTCCAGATGGAGAATAAACACCACAAGATTATTTAATAAAGAGATGGAAAATGGGAAAAATCATCTTATGTATTTAAAAGAATTAACACATTTTGCCTTGAGTTTTGTCAACCCTGCCTGTTTTATTCGGTTGACGTTATAGCGAGTGCACTGTAGCAATTATTGCACAAATTATTGTCGTTGTTGGTTTACATAAACATATGAGAGTGTATTTTTGAGATAAGCTGATTTTACTTATATCAACTTTTATTGTTGAGATAGTAAATGTTGTTTTTTTTTGCGAAAATTTCGAAAACTCAATTTTTGCGAACTTTGTATGTATTTACGTTTAAAAAAAGGGTCATACTGACAGCATTAAATCTTTAACGAGAAAAAATGTAACAAATTCTCTCAAAGTCAAACAGATTGTTCAATTTCAAATTGTATTCCAGCTCGTTGTTGTGCAACAGGTCGGTCTTTTTCGAGAATTGAATCCTCAACTCTCAAGACTGACGAAGTTGCACCGAAAAATCAAATCGGGCACCCTGATCAATTAAGTTATAGCCTAGAGATCATTCTATAAAATAACAATCATAAAAATTCCTGGAATTTGGGAATTTTTTATGCTTTCTTTAAAGTTATTAAATTTGTTTTTTTAAGGGGAAGTATCGTTATAAATAACTAATGAAATTTCGAATTAAGAGCAATAATTCTCTCAATTAATTTAGCGCAGTTTCTTTTAGAGTAAATTTTATGGCGATGCCTATATTTTCAACGGTTTTGTTAACGGTATTCGGCGTAATAAAAACCGTTAAAAAAATCCAACATTGGCTTTTAATTGATTTGAAAACAGTATTTTTTATTTATATCTTCTTATTTTATATAAGAAGTTATTTAAAATAAGGGTTACAAATAATTAGATTATTACAGTAATATTTCGTTGGCCTCAGGTAGAAAAGTCGTTAGGGCCGACTTTTCTTTAGTCCACTTCTAATTTACGAAATGAACCACTTAGACCAAACATGCTGTCGAAATCGATGGGTTTACCGGGTCTCAATAGTTCGTTGGTGCCATAGTTTGCATTTTCTTTAAAATAATTCTCATATTCCAACCATTTCTTATCGAGGTCCTTTACAAGTTGTTCAATCGAACCATTCTCACCACCTAGATAAACAGGTAAATATATTTTGGGTATAACCTTTTCTATATTATCATAGTTTTGGCCATAAACAAATATCTGTAAAAGAGAAAATTATTATTAAAAAAATGTTGAAAATCGTACGATTTTTATTTAGTTATTTTCTTTTAAAAACAATTTTAATAATTCTTTATATTTAAAAATTTTTAAGTTTATTATTAAGGATATACCTTTAAATGATTTAACATTTTTTTGGGTCAAATAAATATAAAATTCTGAATTTTTCAAATAAATGCAATATAAAGCCAAACTTAAATCAACATTAAATTTTAATAAATTCGTTTATATGACAGCTTTTTGCAAATAAATAATTAAAGATTTTTTTGTACATTTTTTTCGTATTTTTGTTTTTCTTTTAAAAAAAATTCTATATTTAAAGTGGTTCGCATAAATTTAAAACTTACCCTTCCTCTTAGTTTCTCCGAGCACATCGGCAACAGAATATTTATGATACTATGAAAAATTCCTGGTGTATTTATAATATGAGCTCCCTTAATACGAAAAGGTAAAGACTTCTCATAAAATTTAACAAGTTTTCGCAAGAAACTTGGAGTTAGTTGAGATACAAAATTCATTGAAATATTTTTTAAATCAAAAATGTACATAACACCATTTATAGAGGCATACGGATCATCCATAATAAGGATTTCATGCAGAGCATTTAAAACACTATAAAATTCTTCGATGTCAACCAAGCCTTTGGCAACATTATCTTCAAGTCGTAAAGTAACAATACGAGCACCATTGTCATTTAGGGGTTGCGGTAAAGGTACACCAGATCTCGAAAATTAAATTGATTTTTTTTATTTACTGGGTTTTAATTGAATAATACTAACGTTTAAAAAAAATTCTTACCCAGTATTAGCAATGTTTCTAAAATTTGTCTTATTAACATCGGTGGCATTAAATAAAAGGGGAAATTTCGATTTCAGTGTAAAAAATAGATCGATTTTAGTTTTAGCCTTTTCCATGCTATATTTACAGCCTCTAAGAAAGGCTATCAAAAACTGATCATCCGTATTGGCCTGTAAATGAGGCTGTTGTTTAATCCATGTCTTTAGGGCTTCCAGATCGGCTTCTATACGTGCAGGGTCTTCACCTAATGCTTCGATTGCCTGTTTTTGTAGTTCCTCATTTAAGGATCGAATTTGTGCCATGTTGCTTCTACTATCACTTACAAACTTAGACTAATTAAAATTTTTTTCAAAGTCATTTAATATGAAATTGATTTTTTTTTAAACCTAAATATTTGGGGTATAAAGCAAATATATAGTCTCTGATAAGTGAGCTAGTTTATGCAATAATAGTGAATTATTGTTAATTTTTATATCCCTTGTTCGGGTGTATGCATGTATGCACATGTATTCTGGAGATAAGATTTGATTATGTCGTTGTTATGCCAACATAAATTTTAATTATTGAGATAATAAAACTCTATAAATTGTTTATTTATTTGCCGAAATTTCAAGTAATCATTTATTCGGCGAACTATGTACATAACAAGAGAATGCTATATGATGAGACTAAACTTTTACAAGAAAAGACTTGAAAATTTTTAGAATTGTTTTTAATACTAAAAGGTCAATGACATTTTTAATTCAAAATCATTTGATTTATTATAACAATCAACAAAGTTTTAACCACTAATTATTACCGTAAAACATACGCTTGTTAGAAAACCAAAATTATTTGTTCAGTTTGAAACCTCCCTGTAAAGTCGTATCAGTTAAAATGCTATATTTCTTAATATAAATATTTTTTTTGGGGGGGAATTTTTATTATAAAATATCTTATTTTTATACAACTTTATATCATATAACTGTTGTTAATGGCTATTCTGAGTAGTTTCTTTGTTTATTTGAAATTTTAACGTTTAACCCAAAAAAGTAATTTAAAAATGAAATTTAATACACTATTAGTGATACAACAGCGGTTGTAAATTTAAGGGCTCAAAACTGTCAAATAAAAATTACGAGCACCTTAGATCTAGATTGAAAGAATGAAATTTGCAACTAGGGTGTGTTTTTTTAACCATGACTTAGAAGAAAAAAAAATACTTTTTACGCAAAAAAATTATTTAATTGCATTAAAAAAATGTCTATACTTCCGCCTCGACTTCTTAATTGAAAGCCTAAAAGCTGTTAGAAAATAACAGAAATTTATAGCTTTTAGTTTTAAAAACCAGATTTTTATGATTTTATTTTTTAGAGCTTTTTTTAGAAAAAAAAAAGTTTTTCTAACCTATTTTCCACTATAGAGAGTGTAAATGCCAGATAAGCTGATGTGACTTATTAAATGGTCATTTTCGTCATTCAGTGTTCTTAGATTTTAATGTTATTAAAAAAAGTTTTAGCGGAATTTTGATTTTTTTTTAAATAAAAAAAATTATCAAATCATATTTTAAGCTATAATTATGCCACAAAGCAAACTACTTTATTATAAATTACAGAATTTGGAAATTATATAAAATTCTCAAAAATAATAAAATAACAAACTTATTGAAAATAAAATATCAAAAAAAAAATCCTTAAAATATGCGCTAAAAAGTCTTAACAATATATTTTCTTTTTGTATATATTTTTAATTATTAAGTAGGGTACATTATATTCTCCATGTTTGATTATTAGTCCATTAATTTAACCATATACTTTTATAGTTTTAAAATTATTGGCAATTTTATTTCGATATTTATTTGTTGGCAAATATATTTTAGACTTTATGACTAGAATTTGTCAACTCATTTCATAATTTTTATTACAGTTTAGAGAAACGAAGTGCAAATATAGAAATAAAATATTTGTTAAAGAAATTTAAAAAAAATGTATTTGTATGTTTGTGAAATGTGTATTTGTCACCTCTAGGAAAATGTTTATTATTTTTATTCTTCAATAAGTAAAATTGTTATTGGAACAAAATTAGGATATTTAAAGAATCACTAATTAGGTTTGATTGTCTTTTTTTCCACAACAAATCAGAAAGATAGTTTGTATGCGAACCGATTTCTTATGCTTATATCCAAGCATATTTTTTTTTTATTTTATTTATAGGTACATATAGTGCTAGTGATGAACATAGTAATTTATTTTTCTTATATAAAGCTTGACAGAAAGGTTCACGATTAGCAGTTAATTTCATCTGTATAGATTTGTTTAAACCAAAACTCCTATATTAAAATGCTAAATCTAATTCTTATCCGTGGGTATTAATAGATGTATTATTACATAGCATATGTTTTATTGTTGTATATATGATCTTATTTATTAGTAATTATATGTAGTTCTTTGTTCTTTTTTTTTAATTAAAAAAATTTATTTCCTAAGCATTAGATTTTTTATAAAAATAGTCTCTTAAATTTAATTTTCAATATTTTACGTCTTCGTTGTGTGGCATATTCAGAAAATTAACTGTAAACTTGATAAACCAAAATATCAAACTTAGAGAAGATTATATTTTTGTAAATAAAAAAATAAATAATAAACATCACACTGTTTTTGAAAATAGACGACGTTTTTTACTCTAAATTTTTCCTGAAGAAGAGCACCGATGGAGCTCGAAATATTGGAAAAAAAAATAAAAATAAAAATAAAAAAACAACACAATATTTAATAAAACAAATAAAGAGTTTTATTTAAAAAATTGAAGTTTTTTGGAACTTGACCTTGAGCCCGGATAACAAATTTGATTTACACTTCGTAAGGTCGAAATAATATAATAAATTAAAAAAATAACCTTAAGTTTTATTATTACATTATTTATTATTAATTTTTTGCCCTAAACGTTTAATTATTTTATTAAAAGCTTCTTATTATTTATTAAAAATTTTCTAACAAAAATAGCATACTTATAAAAAATCTTCTAGAGTTAAAGTGTTAAACATTAATATTAATGTTAAAAACTACAAAAACTTTTTTAAAATTTGCCACGGCAAAAATAATTTTGAAACTCTGCTTCATTTTTCAACTTTATTCAAATAAATCTAAAAATGTCTCCAACCACGATCTTCTTTTAGTCGTCTTCCACAACTCTGTAAAAATAGTTTTGTATAAAAAAACATATGTAAGTATATTTAAGCAAAACTCTTTTGTGTATAATAAAAAATAATATAAAAACATACATCGAATATATATGTATGTTAATACGGTAAATAATACTATCTTTGGTAACGTTACAACAACTTATGTGTCCTAAATAAATTTTGCTATGCGAAGTCAAAACTGAAAATACAAAAAAGGTAAAATCAAAAAGAATAAATAATAAAAAAAAAAAATTAACTAAAAAAGGAGTAGTACATAAGTTTTAAATAACAACGAGCTTTTTTTTTAGTAAAGTAAAATACTAATCGATGTCCAATTGCTTTAAAGAACCCTCTATACCAAAATAACTTTCATAATCAAATGGTAAGCCATCCTCTCGTAATTTTTCCTCTGTACCATAATTGGGTTCATCCAAAAAGTAGTCGCTATATTTGAAGAGCTTCGCTTCCATACGCTCAATAATGTCCTGTATAGTGCCATTGGTTCCACCATATTCAGCCGGCAAAGACTCACGGGGCACATAATTGTAAATGATGTCGGGTGTAGAGCTGACAGTAATCTTATAAAAAAATTAAAATAAATAATTTAAAAAACATATATTTCTATGTAAAACTTACTCTTTTTTTCATTTTTTCAGTAAATAATCCTTTTAGGGTATTAAAACCCCTTTCGAAGGGCGCTGGCACATTAATAAAACATGTACCCTTTTGACGCATGGGCATAGCCTCATCGGCAAATACTGCAAACTTCTTTAACAAATCGGGTTGCAAACTAAATAGATGGCTGCCATTTACACCCACCATATCCATAATTTCTATATAGCCACATACTGTTGAATTATCATCTTCTATCATCATTATTTCGCCAAACATTGAACCGACTCGTATAATGTCCTCAAATTTATATTTAGTGGTATCATAAGCGGTGGCTCTAATAATTGTAACACACGGTCCACCTTCATCTTCAGGTATAGGTATTTGCAAAATAATACTTAAAACCAAAAAAAAACCAAAATTAATCAACATTTTTAATTTAAAAACTAAATAAATTACCCCATTCTTAATATCTCCAATACCTGCGGATTATCTACCACCCTTTTCTTATTAAATACTTCCGGTATGGCAGCTTTTAGTGTATAATATCGATCGATTTTCTGTTTGGCTCTCTCCAGGCTAAATTTTGTACCCCTGAGAAAGGCCAACAGAAACTGATCGTTTGTTCGGACCTTCAAGTGTGGCTGACTTAATATCCACTGCCTCAATCTTAAAACATCATCGGCCAACTGTTTAGGATTCTCTTTCAGTTCACTTATGGCCACTTTTTGCAGCGATGTTGTTAAAGGTCTAATAATGGGTGGTGTATCAGCAGTTGCCGGATTCATTTTGGCTGCTTACACCTTAATTAAACAAAAACATGAATATCAATGACAAATAAATAAAATAAAAATACTTAGTTTTTAGCTAAAAAAAACTCTTAGGTTCTTTGCAGCACGTGATTGCTTAATTTGGGGCCATTTTTTTTAAAATACCAATACATTGTTTGGTCATAATCCAATTAAAACTTTAGCTGAAAGCTTTTAATTGTTGTAATTTTAGTATTGTTTTCTGGTTTTAAATCGGCTTAACGTTTGTTAATTTAAAGCCACAAGTATTAGTGGTGTGTCTGGTTTAACTTATACTATTTTAAGTGGGAGTGACCAGAAGTCCCATGTCACTCAAAAATTCTTCAATTGACAATAATACAGTTTGGTTAAAAGTCAACCTAATACTGAAACAGTAGTTTGGAGAAACTATAAAATGAACTACAAATTTTGGAAATTGCAAAACTAGAACATGAACTGACTTCAATATGTAAACATACATATGTATGTATGTATGTACATTTACATTTTATTATCTGACATTAGTTTAAAATTTGCTTTTAAATTTCTATTATTTTCTAGGTAAAGTACACACATTTATGTTGTTAATGTTATAATTTTTCACCACCATTTCTTAATCTTTGAAGCAAAAACAACATAAATTTATTTTCTTCGGTTCTGATTTCTATCAAAAAAGGGTTAAGAAATACCATTTTTCATAAACAAGAACATTTTTAATATAAATAAGAACTGTTAGCCAATTTATGTCGAATGTGGACTGGGGCTAAATTTGGTGCAGTTGATTTATGAATTTTATTGTTCTAAGAAAATTAAATAATATTTTACCGGCAAGTTTAATCTTTTTTGATAAGATTTTTTTTTACAAAAAAGTCCACTTCTGCAATAAATTTTTTTGTAATTTCGAAACCCGATAAAGTTATTTACCGCTTGAAATCCGTTTAACGACTGTAATCCAAGTGAATTAAATTTTTTATAAAAAACCTCTTATTAAGCTGCTACTGCTACTGCCTTTGTTGCTATTCAGCTGTATATTTTCGTATACAAGTTATTGAATTTACTTAATGAATTTACATTTTTATTTTGTTGTCTACATTAACAACATTTTCTTTTGATTTTTCTTATTTATCGAATGTTTTCTTTTTTACTTGTGTTTCTATTGTAAGTAGAAAAAGCTAATCGCTTTAGTGAGGCATACTAAAGTCAATGTTGAGGTAAGTAACACCTGCTTGTTACGAGTAGAAGACAAAAAACTAAATTGTCATCTGATAAGATAATTATTATACATATTTCGTTTTTTCAAAGTATTTATTATATCCTTCACCACAGGTGACAAGGGTATATATAAGTTTGTCATTCCGTTTGTAATTTCTACAATATTCATTTGCGACCCCATTAAGTATATATGTATATTCCGGTTCCTTTTTTTCGGGATATAAGCAAAAATTTTTTCTTTTTACACCAAAGTTATATTTATGTGTACGACATGCCTTTTTAGTTATTTTAAAAAAAATTTACTAATTGGCCCAGAATCAGCAAAGATATACATACATATTTACATATACACATATATTAATACACGTAGTGAAGGGTATATAAGATTTGGCACAGCCGAATATAGCGCTCTTACTTGTTAGAATATAAGTATGTTCCTTTTGCAAGCTGTGCTTTTAAAAGAAAATAAAAACGTTAAACTAAAACCTGAAAATTAACTTAAAACCAAAAATTAGTTGTTATTAAATTAAAGTTAAAAATTGTTTATTTTACTTAAAATAACAATAAAAAGTATTTAAACAAAAAATCTTTGTCTGTATTTATTTAATTTTTATTCTAGAAAACATTAAAAAAAATTTTTTCAAAAAGTTGATCATGTATTTTGAATTTTTTTCAATGATTTTATTTATTTCAAAGATATATTTAAAGTTTGATATTAAAAAATGTCCAAAGAAAAAGGATAATTATTTTTGATATTTATTTAAAGTTAACAAAATGCAAAGAAAATATGTAACAAAAACCATTGGAAAAAGGTAAGTAGGTATCCAAACAGCAATTGTTTTTTCAGTGGTGTTTACAGCTTAGTTATCACTTTAACATCTGCAATTAGAAAGATCATATTAATTACTTTTTTTTGAAGCCGTAAATATCCCTAAAAAAATACTTAGAACTTTTAGTGCGTTAAGCTTGATACGATACCTTAAATACGCAGGTACGCTTGCTGCATACTGCCCTCTAAGTAACCAATACACCACTCAGTATTGTTGAGTGTTGCACATCTTGAGTAAACAAACATACACACATGTGATTAAATAGATCATCCTAGAGAAAGCCCCTAAAAGTCTGCAATACATTTTATCATTAAATAAACAATTATTTTGTGCAAACAAAAACTGAATAATTTTATAGGATTTTTATTTTTTGCATTTATCTCAGTTATATG
>NDXZ01007298.1:0-25434 GCA_003055125.1 Paykullia maculata | reverse complement strand
TTCTGACTCTAGCTACCCAATGTTTTACAAGAACTGGAACCAATCACTTTAAAACTTTGCTAATAATAAATAAATTGAATTTTTATAAAACACAATTTTTGTTTTTAAAACACAATTTTCAAAACTAGTAATTATGGTTTTGTGTCATATAATGCACTTGTTGAGAAGAAAATAATTCAAAAACATTTTAAAATGTTTCAATATTGTATTTAAAAGTAGAATACGGAAGTTATAAGCCTTAAGTCGTATTTTTTATTCGTATTTCGAATAAGATTATTATTTATCAAAAATTTTTTTTAAACTAGATTAAGTTTAAAGCATCTTCAGTACTTTTTAATCAGTAATATTTTAATGAATGGTTGTAAATACAATCTATTTAACTCACAAGTCAAATGGAAATAGATAATGGTAGTTATAAGCCTTAACTCATATTTTCTATTACTATTTTCAATCATTTCCGCTTTCTAATTTTTTATATCTTAAGATTTAGTTACTATGTTTCTTATTCCTCTGTAAAATTGAACTGATATCATCAATAAAAAAGTTGTTGACTTAAGTGACATGTTTACATAAAAATAATTTCATAACGTTGTTTTCTTTTTTTTTTATTTAATTTTTTTCGTGTGTTTTTTTGTTGACTCAACGTAATTTGAAATTGCAAAAAGATGGATGATTTTAGCTTGTTTTCGCACAACTGTATACGGACTAACTAGGATTCCAGTTGTTTTTTGTTTTCTCACTACTTTTTTTTTATTTCGAAGAAAGTTAAATATGCTGTTGTTTGTTTCACTTTTTTTTCCATTTTTAAGAAATTTTTAAGTTCTATTTCAATTCACTTTACTATATACATGCACACACGCACATACACATACACTCACTTTTGTTTTTATGAATATGTATACTTATGTATAGATATTTACATACAAATATTTTTTTATTTTATAGTTTAGTGTATACGTAAACAGATAGATAAATAGATATTGATAGCTTTTACAGCATTTGTGAACAATAAATATTTCAATCACTTAGAACCCTTTATTCAAGCATATAAATACATATGTTTATACATACATATATGTATATGTATATATTTCTGGACATATTTTGTTGCTTTTAAACTTCTAATATAAATTGTTGTATACCATACACATACACACATACAAATATATATTTTTAATTAAGAACTATAATAAGAATTATTATTATTATTCTTTTTTTTAATACAAACATACACTTCAAAAATTATAAATTCATTTTTGTTTTTGTTATTAATTTTTTGAAAATTATTCTTTTTATTTTTTGAATAATTTGTTTAAATTTTTTTGTTTATTTTTTTTTATTTTCTCTAAGGTGCAATGACAAAATTAAATATGATGACAAATTAACACAATATCCTGGTCTAACAACTACATGTCTGCACTTTTAATATTAGAGAGCAACTGAAATATTTTTTGAAACTAAAACAAGTATTTGTGTTTACGTTTGTTCTCAGAAACGCACACAAACACACACACATTTGTCGAGTACCTTTTTTTCATAATGATGGAGATGGTGACGATAACAAGAAGACTTTTATTATAGTTATGTCGAAAGCTTTTCTCTTTTAAAATTTCCTGTGCTTTTACGTAGTATTTTTATTTTCTTATTTGCCACACATACAAACACACACATATACCTGCCATTAAAAGAAAGGATGCTGTACCAAAAATACTGGGTTTAGTTTTGTTTTATAAAAAAAGTAATAAAAAGAGAGATAGAGAGAGAGAGAGGAAAAACAATAAAATAAACGTTAACCAAAAACATTATTAACTTGTAAACAAAATATAGTATTTCGATATATTTTCTTCATACTCATACCCTCATTTAATTATACACACATACATACATACATATGGATTTATGTGCGTATGTTTGAACGTATTTACTTGTTTAGTAAACAGATTTAAGATGTATAAATCATAAGCAATAAATTTTATTTTCTTACTGACGCATACCTTTAGAGAGATACAGTACGGTGTAGCTAATAAGCAGTGCATTATTATTATTTACATAATGGCTTTGTTTTCTTTTTTTTTTTTTTGTTTACATTTTAGATAAAGTTTGGTTAAATGAGAATAAACATAAGTAACTCTCTGAAAGCAATTAAGATGTACAAAAGTACAGGAGCGCCAAAAACACAGTTTTAAGTAAAAAGTAAATAAAAACAAAACAAACAAAAAACGGGAAACAATAAAAGATGTTTGCGAAAAAAAAGGATAATAAATGTTGGCTTAAATTAAAAACCAAAAATTTCATTAAAAATTTATTCATTGATAATGAGATTCTCCCTGGACATTTATTCATTTTATATTTTTGTTAAATCAAATCTACACAGAGAAAAAGGCAGTTTTAAGCCAGAAATAAACAACTTTATTTTTTTTCGCTTTCATTTAACCAGCTTTTCGGTAAACTTTACATTTTAAAAAATATAATAAATCCACAGTTTTTAAACGGTTACACCGTAGAAAACAAAACTCCTCATAACAGGTGTATTTAAGGAATGGAAGCTAAAAAATCAAAATATGGCAGCTTGGGTAAATAAAAAACTTTAATTGTTACAAATCTTAAAATTTTTATCTGAATTAAAAAAATATATCCATGGATTCTTTTAGTTTAGATCTTTATTAAACTTTATGACGTGTATGTAATTACCTCTTAAAGTAAAATAAAAAATATTTACTTATTTTATTGCTCTTAGCGGAAAGCATTTAACGATTTATTTAGAAACATTTTGCTGTAAAAAAATCAAAATTTTAAGGTTAAAAAATGGGGAAAACTACTAACGATTTAAAAGGGTAATTTAAAAAACAAATAGTCACAAAAAACTAAAATTTTTGTGATGCCAATTGAAAGCGGTCTTTTTTCATTTAAAACATCGTCGTCAAAACTTTTGACGTAAAACTAATATTGCGTATGACAAACACCAATGACCGTAAAACATTCTGCGAAATAAATACTTGCGTCTGTTTCAATAAAGGAATGTGTATTGAATGTATTAAAAGTAAAAAAAAATTTAAAAAGTCAATTCAAAATGTTTACAATAATATTTTTTCAATTTACACAAAATTTCTCTTCAAATCAGACAAAAAATTGAAAAATAACCTCAAAACCCATTAAAAATTTATTATTAAAAATTGTATTTCAGTAAAAAGAAAATGTTACTGGTAATAAATTGCACGGTATTGTTTTTTTTATACAAACATATGTATGTTAATATCAAAAATACATTGGTTACATATTTGTATTTTATTTTTATTTATTAAAGATAAATTTTAGGGCATTTCGTATACGTAGATCCTTTAAGACATACATTGTTAAGGTGAACATTTATATTAACCCTTATAAACACATTCCCTGCAGCCTTATCGGTTTGCTTTGTACCCAAATATATGCTACCAACTCGGATCGCAAATTGCTTTTTTTTACACCCCTATTGATATTTGTGTATTTTATTTATTTCCTTATCACCTACTTAAAGTGAAGTGAATACAATTTCAATCATTAGATTTATTTCACATTATAACTGTAACCAGTAACAACTGTCATTATAAGTTTGCATTAAAGACCTGTTGAAGGAGCAAATGCGGGGTTTTTTATCAATAATATTTTGCCATTAACGTATAAGCTTGTACATATGTATAAATATTTTAGCAACAAAATTTATTATATGCAAAGTTTTATACCAAATTAATCCAACTGGGCTTATTAATCATATGCTTTTTGTCACTTTGCCAAATTGGGTTTTTTGTCTGCTTATTTGCGTGTTTTTTGCAGAAATTAAATTTGTTCTTTTTTCAGTTCACAATTTTAACAATTAGATTACTTTTATGTAAAAAGTGTTCTCTTGTCGTACACTGTTAAAATTAAATAACTTAAATTAAAAACCCACACAAAAGGTATTGGTATTAATATCTATTGATCGAAAAAAATAAAAATCTATTAAATGAAGGTCAACATTTTGTACAATATTTGACAGTTAATACTTGGGGCGAAAACCATCGAGACAGTTACATCCGATCGTATGTGCTTTACTTTGCACAAACAACAACACAATAACAACAAAACACTTATATTTAGTGCAAGGTCAACCAAAGTTGTAGTATAACTGAACCCTTTTATTTCTTTTTTTTTGTTAGTATAATTTAACCTGAAAAGTAAAATGTTACAATAATGGCACATTTAGTACGACTAAATATTTTTTTTAAGTTGTTTGTATTAGAGCCAGTTTATACGTTGACTCCTATATCAGACACAATTTTTGTTTTATGTTTTGGAACTGTTTCGCTTGATTAAATTAAAGAGTGTTTAAGTTTTTAAAGTCTTTAAACCGTATATAATTAAAAGTTTTTTATATTTTGTAAGTGTTTTTTGTGTTTTTATTTTGCCATAAATTAAATATGTTATCCTTTTGGCAACACTGCTCGTAATAACGCGAAGAACATTAGAGAGTAAAGAGGTGTGCAAGAAAAGTAAGCGAATCACATTTCGTGACTCTAACCCTGCCTTTACACTTGAAATAAAATGCCTGAAAGTTGCAATACACTCACATTTTTTTACTAACACATTTATATTTTTGTTACTTTCCACTCAGATTTCAACTTAATTTACAAGAAACAAATTTTTTGACGAGTAAAATGACAAACAGGTAAACAGTGTTGCCCACTAAAAAGACTGATTCAAATTCACAGGATTTTGGTAAAATAATAATTTTAAAACTATATTTGTTTTTTCAAATATACATACAAAAGACAATTTATGTCTTTTTATATAAATAATATCATTGGAAAATTAACAATAACAATTATTTCCAACTATTGCCCTATAAATTTGTGTATATAATAGTCTTGGTAACTCTAAATAGGTAATAAACAAAACAATAATAATGGAGGGTAAAATTAGCCATCAAAATACAATAAAATTCATAAGTTTATATCGTTCATACCCAATTTTAAAAGATATAAACGATAAATCATAAAGATGAAATGATTAAAAGAAGAAGCGTATGAGAAATTGCAAAGAAATGGTGGCTGAAAAAGTGAAAAAATTCGCTCGTTGCATATTTTTGCTTTTACGATATTTTTAAAATTAACTTTAATTTTCCTGTGTAAACGAACAAGAAATTTTCAAGAAATTCATGTATTTCATTGAAATTTTTATTTATAATACGTATACAGAAATTACATGAAAGTATTTTCATGTGTAAGGGCAGGGTTAGCTTATGTTGCTCTTTAAAAATTATCATGAAAACACACTATTATATACATATTGCCCTCGAAACTACATTATGAGAAAATTTAAATATAAAAATATTTAAATGATTTTTAGATTTTCGAAATGTCTTATAAATAATAAGGTGCAAATTTTGTATGTGTTATACTTAATATTAATTCCAACACTATTAGTAAAACTATTTTAAAGAAAAACACCTACAATAAGTTGTAAACTCTGCAAATATATTTCAAGCAAATTTATACAATCTATTTTCTTTTCAGTCTTATTTATTTACTAGTCGTTCTTACATCCTTTTGATTTATCTTTAAGGCAATGTTTACAAAAAAATAAACAGGCTAAAATAACAATACCGCAAAACCTGCTAGAAATTATCGCAGTATGTATTTGTTTTGTTAACTTAGTCCTGATTTACATGAGGAAACATTTGAAAGAAAAACATCTGGAATTTTCTTTCCTTTTTTTCGCGTTCACACAGACGAACATTTTGCCATAAAGCAAAGAAATGTAAACAAAGCATAACGCGAAGTACCGAACTCTTCCCCACCCTAC
The DNA here is from genome assembly GCA_003055125.1 of Paykullia maculata. Lineage (NCBI taxonomy): Eukaryota > Metazoa > Arthropoda > Insecta > Diptera > Rhinophoridae > Paykullia > Paykullia maculata. Next base: position 19,614 of record NDXZ01007298.1, on the reverse strand, counting down.
GAAGCTAAATGTTTCCCTTCCAATTGTTTCCTCGCATAAACTCTGACTTAATGTTCAAAATTGCTAGAGGTTTTTTTATGTGTAGATTTTTATGTTCTTGAAATTTAGTAAGGTTAATAAAAAAGAACATTTAAAATAAGTAAATTTGCGGCTACAAAATATAAAATGCCACAAACATTTCATTAAGAATAACGAAACAAAACACTGATGAATAATGTCCAAGCAAAGTACCCCCACTAACAAGAATTTTGTTTTAATAGAGAAGAAATAAAGGATTTGCTTTATATTTATTAGTAAAAGGAATAACTAAAGTAAATTGACCACTTTAACACAACCCTTTTCTAACCATTACTCTTTTTGATTAATATCTTTTAAAAACCAAAACAAAAACGGATTTCTTTTGACAAATAAATTTGTTCGTTAAAATGCGTAGTGGCAACGCCGCAGTTTTATTTATTTGTTTACTTATGTACAACAAACAACCGAACAATAAATATGGCGACTTCAAATGCATAAGCCCTATGTTAAAACTTTAAATTTAAAGGTTAGATGATATTTCTGCTAGCTTATCGGTGACTTTTAGTTTAAAGAATACATACATACATATGTACATATGTATGTATGTACTTATAACAAAGTGAATTTAGTTTATATTTGTGAAAAAATAAATACAATAGGATGCTATTATTATCTGAAAGTTAAAATTCTTTTTTATATCCTTCACCACAGATGACAAGGGTATATACATATAAGTTTGTCATTCCGTTTGTTATTTCTTCAATAGTCATTTGCGACCCCATAAAGTATATATATTCTGGGTCCTTATAGATAGGGAAGTCGATTCAGCTATGTCTGTCTCTTCACCTGTACGTCTGTCTGTTTAACAGCTTTTCTCAGCCCCCTAATGTTGTACAAGCCCGGTACTAATATCAAACTATCAGAAATTCCCTCAAGCTGCTTCCCATCAAAAATTAGTAAAATCGCTTAATAACTAACCGAGATATAAGTCAAAGAAGATGATTACGAATATTTTTTCTTTTTTACACAAATGTTATTATGTTTGTGTGTAAGCATACCTTTTGGGAAATTTCCAAAAAAAATTAACGAGATATAAGCAAAATAAAAAATTTTTTTACACATACTCTTAGTGAAGGGTATATAAGATTTGGCACAGCCGAATATAGTGCTCTTACTTGTTTTGTAATAAAAATTGTTAGATAAAAGTGTAGCCTTTTAAAAATGGTTGCAAAAATTGAAGTATGTATGCATATGTATGTATGTGTCTTAATGATGGTAAATAAACGAATCTTTTTAACACTTGTACCATGTGTGTAGCAGTGCAAAAGTTTTCAAAGACATGTTATCGTTTACGGTGTTTTTCTTTGTTACAAGTAAAAACTTCGATTGCTGTAAATATTTTTCAAATACATATTTCCTGAATTCTTTAGTCATTCATTCTGTTAGTCAGCCATAGAATTAGTTTAATATACAAATGGAGAATAAAAAATAATTTGTTGAATGGAAGTGGTGGCTTTACTAAAAAGAAACAAAAAATAGTTTCCCTTGGATTCTTTACAAAAGTAGAACAAAACATCTTTTAGTAGAAATTACGAAAATTTTACTTTAGATCAAAACAGTTTCGGTGGTTTTACTTGTTTTTATTACTTTTTATTACTTTTTTACACTTTTTATTACTCTGTTAAAAAAATAAAAACATACAAAATGTTTGTATGAGTGTAAGAGGAAGAGATTATAAACATACATATGTATATGCTGTATCCCACTCAACATTTAAAAGATTATTTTTGACGAAAATAGTTTTTTCTGTTAAAAACTATAATAAAATAATTAATGTTAACACGTAAACTAAACAGATTGTACAACTTTCGCAAAAAGATTATAAAAAAGTCTTAAACGTTATTTTGGAATTTAATTTGGCGAGGCTAGAAACAATTATTTTTCTACTAAGCAAGTGACCAATATTTGAATATCAAATAAAACATAGGTGATATCTGAGAGTAAACTAAGTATGGATCTAAGAAGATTTTTATTTCTATAAAACTTATTTGTAGTAAACTTTGTCTCGATGCTTATATTTTTAGCGTTTAAGGTGAGTAGTTGGCCATTTATGGTGACATGAACAATCATGGATGAATATTTATGTACAAACATATATGTATATGTTTTATTGCGTTTGTCCTTGGTCCATTGGAGTAATAGGTTACAAATTTTATTTAGAATCATTAAGGATTAAAAACTGCAAGGTTTACATAAACAGACAAACAGACTTTGCTTTTACAAAAGTGCTTTAAGGTACATCAGTAGATGTTGTGTTGAATAAGAAGCTTAACAAAAAAGTCATAAAAGAATTGAAAGGAAAAATAAAAGAAAAACTCAATTCTTAAAGAAATTTTGGAAGACTGATTAAACCAAGTCAACTAAACAATGAAAGTATATGGAAGAAGGTCGATTGACACGTAACTAATATTTTTATTCAACATAGGACAATGATATCAACAAAATCAGCTAAATAGAAAAATGTTTTCCATTATTATCTTATGTTGAGAAAAAATGTCAGTTAAGCGTTGTTTATCGATACATAAAAAAAATATTTGAATTAACTTCGAATCAATATAAGTTATATTTTGCTACACAAAAAATTGAATTGATGAACGACTAAAAATGACTCGAAAAAGAGTCGTTAGTAGTTAAAAAGACGATTTAAAAATGATTTTTAAGTCTTGAAAAACATTGGCAAAGAATTATTAAAATTATTAGAAAATAAAACGAAACTGACTAGAAAAGCTTATAAAAGATTTTTTAACATAAGTCGTAGGTGGAATATAATATTCTACTGGCAAAATAAACTTTAATGATCGGAAAAAAATTAATGCTTTAATCGCGCAGACGACTCGCAAAACACTCGTTAATAATAAATAGTTTAAGGATTATATATAGTTAACAGGATATTTTTATTAGCTATGGGATATTTTGTTTATATGGAAATATAAGTATTTTTATTTTCATTTTTTTAAGTTGGTTTTTATTTAATGGAAACAGTATTTTTTTAATACTTGAAAACTTTTGGTTATATTGTGGTTTTATATTTTTTTTGCCCTTTAATTGCAACTGACTACAACTTTAAATTGGGTTATTAAACTGAACATCGTTTAAGCATATGCATTTGGGGATGAGAAGTGAACGGGCGAACAAACGAAGTTATAGATTTTGTGCTGTTTACAAAAAAAGTTTGTTTAATGCCCAAATTTACTGTCATTTGTTAACTAATGGCAATGGTTTAGCTAATGGTATTTTATTGACAGCTCTTAGTTTGCCATTAGTTAAGGCACCAAAAGCCCGTTATCATTAGTTATCATTATACCCTTCACCTCAGGTGATAAGGTTATATAAAAGTTTGTCATTCCATTTGTAATTTCTACAATATTCTTTTGCGGCACCATAAAGTATATATATTCCGAATCCTTATAGATAGGGAAGTCGATTTAGACATGTCCGTCTGTCAGTCTGTTGAGATCAATATTTCTCAGCCCCCCGATGTCGTATGGACACGTTATTGGTATCAAACAATTAGAAATTTTCCCGAAGCAAATACCTTTATTCTTATATATAAATTGAGTTTCTTTTCGTATGATAAACTGTAGCTTTTGCAGTTTGCTAATATTTAGTTTTGAGTAAGTCTTAGAAATACACTAGTATATAGCGCTATATTCGGATATGCCGAATCTTATATACCCTTTACTACGTGTATCTATTTGTTAGTACATTTTTTTCAAAACACATATATGTATAATAATTTTTGTTAAACAATTTTTTTTTCCAATTGATATGTCTTACCCACAAATATAAAAAAAACAAGTGTAAAAAAAACAAACAAAAAAAAATTTTTTTGCGAAAAAATCGAACATTTTTTTTCTTTAAAATTACCCAAAAGACATGTTTTACACACAAATATAATAATTTTGGAGCAAAAAAAAAACTTAAAAATAAACGAGGCAGTCGTCTTTTTTTGCTTATATCGCAGCCGGTTATTGATGAGTCTTGCCAGTTTTCAATACCGATTTTTTCGAAAATATTTCCAAAAGTTTGATACTACATACAACCCTGGGTAACCTATGGGAGCAACGTATACTTGATTTCAACATACACACGGACATGGCTAAATCGACTTTCCTATCTATAAGGATCCCAAATATTGAATATTGAAGAAATGACAAACGGAATGACAAACCTATATATACCCTTACCACATGTGTGAAGGGTATAATTAAAGGGCACCAAAGGGCACTAGATAAATTTTAAAGATTAAGAAAAATGTACTGTCATACAACAAAATAAATTTACTTACAAACATTAATATAAGAAAAGGAAAACCCTTAAATTTGTTTAAGGTTAGAAAAATTTACCGTTTTGCTAAAGATTATTTACACTTATAACAAGATTACCTTTCAACATGGAAACATATTAATCAGTGGTCAAGAAAATGTGTTAATGTTTTACAAAATAAACAAATTTAAAAACGAGCATTGATTAACTGCCTGCAGCATGTAATGCAGGTGCTGCATGGGCAACCGTCTTAACATGAATTTTATACGTCATGCACATCAGTACACCTGCCAAGATGGTTGGGTTTTTGTTTGGTATTACTTGAATGAACATTTATTTCTTAGCTTCTTTCTCTAATGGAAAATAATAAATTTATATTGTACTTTTTTAGGGTTGAATATATATTTATGCACATACAGACACTTACATATCTACCAAAAATGTTTGTACCCACAAAGTCTATTGTTATGTGTTGGTAAATCTACTATGTACTTATGTTGTACCGTTTTATACTCTAAAGATTTAGCTTTCATGTTCACTTCAAAGGTAATTGTTTTGTTTCAACACATACTCACTTACCAAATTCACAAACTTGTGTATATGTATTTTACGTATGTACATATATACTAAATTGTAGAATTTTACAAATCGATACAAATGTATAAGGGAAACCCCTCTATATAAAAAATTTCGTAAAATAAAATCAGGAAAAAAAAAGTTAATGCACTTGCATTTTTAAATTTTTTATTTAAGCTCAAAGTCTGTACGATTTTATATAATGAAATTAATATATGTATATAACCCTTTTACCCCTGTAAGGAGCATAGGGCCGTATAATGAAATTAAGCATTACTATATTTTTATATAAATAATAATATTTAAAAATTTTAATTTAATATTTTAATTGTTAAGTTGAAAAACTAAGTTGAATTGTTATAATTAATTTACCAAAAAAATGATATTCCATCACTTTTTATTTAATAACATATGAATAGGGTATTAATTTATGATGAATGCCAGCTTTACAAAGAAGCAAAAATTACTTTTAAGAGGTTTAGTAAAACAAACTTTTAACAGAGTTTTTAAACTGCCACAGTTGTATTTGCTACAACAGATTGTAAATTTGGTTTAATTGTGTAACATTTTACCATTTAAACGCAGATTAATTTTATATACAAATAATTTATTTGCGCAAACAATTATTATTTAAAGGAAAATTTACATGTTAAGCTAAAGTTTATTTGCAAATAGTTTTATTAATTTGCATATCATAAATTGATTAATGGCTTGCGAATAGCAAAGTTAGAAAAGTTTTGGGTACAAATCGAGTATCTCCATATATAAATCGACAAAGGCAAAACAGTATTATTGAAAGAAAAATGTTTGCTAAATTTAAGCTTAAATTTAACCACAACCAGAAGATCATACCTTTTTGATAAAATCTTGTTCGCGAACCTTGTTGTTAATAGGTTTGAACTTTTTTCAATTTGTTTTTGGGTGTCGATTTCGAATGTTTTTTTCTTGGTTAGGTGGAAAACAAGAAATAAAAAAACAAATCAACGTGTGTTTGTTCAGTTGGTTCAATTGATTTCTTAACATCTACCCGTTTCTTTTGTAATCTAAGCTAGTTAACGCAAACTGATTTTAGTTCAGGGCTGAGTTTACTTTAAAAATACAAGCATTAAAAAAATATATATAAGAAAATGCCCTTGATCTTTAATGTCACTTACTTTTTTTTTCAATATATTCCAACAATGTAGAAATTTACAATTCAATTCAATACAATTTAAACCCACAATTTACATTTCATGTTTGCATGTCCTTTGTGTAAGTCAGAAATACAAAAAAAGAAAAAAAAAATGGAAAAAAGAAATCGAATAAAAAGTTAACATTTGTGTACCCATTGGCATTTTATAATAGAGAAAATTAATGAATGGTGCAATAGATATGTAAGTAGACTAAACCAATATACTCCTTAAATTTTTTAGCAAATCCTAAAACAAACAAAAAATAATAAATAGAACTTGAATTTATTATAGAGAAATTTAAAGCTTAATTTTCTGAAAACTTTGATAAAATTGTAAAATGTTTAATGTTAATTGCATTATTTAGGAATATTTTCAATTTTTATTTTCTTTATTTAATTTAAGCAACAACATTTGTTTTGTTCTTATTGTGTTTTAAGAAAAATTGTCATGTTTTGTTAAATAAAACGTTGTTAAATATTTGAGGGATTCAAAAGCCACTTATATGTCATATGTCCTAAAAATTTTAAATGGTTTAAGTTACTTTTCATACTAAAAGTGTCCTAAAATAATATGACTCTAAATGCTATGTTTATTGTGCTGTCGTAAACTATCCTTAGCCAAACAAAAAAAAAAGCAATAACAAAGAACTTAAACCATTTTAAATTTTTAGGACATAAGACAATATGATATTATAAGTTGCTTTTGAATCCCTCAATTATAAAAAAATTAAGAAATTAAATGTAATTGCAAAAACGCCGGCATATATTCGCGCTTTAAAATAAGTCAAGTATTTTTTGTTTATCTAAAATATGTTGAATTCAAACACAATTTATATGGCAGAAAAGAAGAAAATTAAAACGTGACAAGTTTCGCTTCCTGTGATACACAAATGTATTCATGTATGAACCTCTGTGTTATACAAATACTCTATGGTATCTTTCACGTATACGTAACAGTAATATTTATGTATGTAACACTTATACGAACAGAAAAACTCTTAAGTTTTACCATACAATTTTTATTTGTTTTTGTTTAATCATTCGACAAGGGTATGTTAACCATTTGTAATACAAATGACTGTATCTGGTGGAGAAACTGTTGACTTTTCATAAAAATTAAAAGGTTACAACTGCAGGGTTTATGTAAATAATAAAAATGCAAACATGAGTGTAAAGTGTCCCCTGTGTATTGTAATATTGTGCCAACATTTACAAATTACGCTTTCAATTTGTACGTCTTTTAAACACTTGATAAAATTATTTGTCAGTCTAAATTGTTTTTCATTTTTTATTTTTTTTTTTTTTTTTGCAAGCAGAGCAATAAAAATCAAATACAAAATTAGAAAAAAAAAACTTAAATAATTTGTTTTATTTTATTCAAAATTTTATTTAAATCAAAAAAGGTGGATTTAATTAGATGTTAACGTAGCAGTAACAAACAAAACATGCAAAACATGTTGTTGCCAAAAACATTATGATAATGTTAAAATTGTTGTTGTCAGTTGTTCTTAGTAAACAAACCAACGACTGCGATTTGTGTGCAATAATGAAAACAAAAGTCAGCAGTCACTTGTCAAATCATTAAGTATGGCAACGCTTTTTTGGAAAATTGGCACTCTGCGGGAACTCAGTGTTTACAGTATGGGATTGCTATAATTGTGGCGTTTTTTGCGAACTTTTTATGCTGATTTGTCAATAATTCGAAATGGAGTTGACAAAACAAATTAATAGATAATTTAAACTTATTTTGGGATTTATTTCATACAGTCGGCATTTTTACAATTTATTAATTTTTAAGAAAACTTTTTGCCAAAAAATTATAAAAGATTTTTTTAGGTTTCTCTCTGTATAAAAATTTGAGGTGTAATTTTATAAGTTTAATTCACCTTTACTGATCAATTTAAATTTCATAAGGTTTTCCCGTTTTACCCCTATATATTTAAATTTCAAACAATTCGTTTGTAGGAATTGAGAGAACATTCAGAATCTTATGTCTTTAAAAAAGCCAGCCAGTAAAGCTGCTCTTTTTAAAATTTTAATAACAGATTGTTTTATATACAGAAAATAATTCCTTTGACTGCGTCTATAAGTGCACGTACATATGTGAGTGTATGTTTGACGGTATAAGAAATGTAAGTTTGGGGGGTATAAGAATGTAAATTCGTATGCAATTGTGCATATTTTTTTTTTCAAAAACAATTACAATTGCAGCGCTAGTGTTAATAAAAACACTTGTGCACTTCATACTATTCATACATAAGAGAATAAAAGTGTGAGTGAATGCATACATACGAATGACTGAATAAGTGAGTAAGTAAGTGGGAGTATATTTTAACAAACAAGTATACATACATTTGTATCAGGAATGGAAAACTCAATATTATTGTGTTTTTTTCATCGCAATGCTTGCCTAAAATATTTTTTTAAGTTTTTACTTAAATTTTTTTTTGAAAAAAAAATTTTTTTTATTGTTTATTGCGGAAAAAAATAACAATTAAATAAACAAATATTTTAAATGCAAAAATTTCAAACGTTTTGTTGTAATTATTTTTTTTATCTTTTTATTTATGATGCAATAAATAAGATAAACTTGTAGCTACAATAATACAAAAGCAATTTGCATATGGTTTTGTAAAGTTTTACCCAACTGTCAAAAAAGCAGGTTATTCCAGAGATGGACAATTTTATTTTTTTCTGTATTAAATAAAATAATAAACTTTTTGAACTCACGGCACTAAATATTAAACTAAAATTGTTTTTAATTTTTGTTTTTGAGCTGATTTCAAATAAAAATATTGCTTCTAAATTAATTCAATCTAAAATTCTAATATACATAAGATAAAGTATAAGACAATCAAAAAAGGTATAAGATTTCATCTAATGACGTTTAAAAATATTCTTTAAATGACTAATTTAAAACGTTTTATATTGATCAATTTAAAGCTGCTTTTATACCAGCGCTCGACTTAATAAACACAAATTCAGTTGTGACAACTAAAACTTAAAAGCTTTTCAAATTCAAAAATTAATATCTAAAAGTTATTAAGTATTACATTTAATACCGTAAAATTACCTTTTTGCTAAAGTTCCATTAACATTTTAAAATCTAGATTTCCCATATCTGATTTGTATATATAAATACACACATATATACATACATATGTACGTATGTTTGTATAAAAAAATATACGGTTTCATGGCTTTAATAAAATGTTTAGTTGCTGGTGCCTTAAATAAAAGAAGAAAGTAGTTGCAAGCAGCCATGTGGGATTTAACATTATGATGCTGAACCATTTTGACCCAGTTTTATAGTCAAATTGAATCAGCGATATAAAAAGGAAAGTGTTAACTTAAAATGAGCATTTTCGCTCAAAACAAAAAACAAACCAAAAATGTGATCCCAGCGATTGCATGCAAATGAATGATACATATTGAATTTTTAAACAATGTTATATCTCTATGAACTTTATCGACTTTAAACTTGGTAATAATCACTTTCTTATAAACTTTTTCTTATTTCAGCTAAAAATTGGAAAGATAAAAAGGGGGGGGGGCGTATTACCCCCATACAAATAAAATACATTTTATGGTATACTTTGTTGTTAATTGTTTATCCTGTTGACTTTAAACTTGGTACAAATCAATTTTATCACTGTGAAAAGTGCCACACCCCCTTGTGTGGCACTTTTCATATTAAGGATATGTATTTTATTGGAAAACTATGGAACTTTTATGTCTCCCTAGTTAAACCGAAAATAGAAGGAATAAGAGCAGAGGAGTGTGGGACATTCAAAGACAGAAAATATATTAAATAATATAACTTTAAAATTTGAACTATATCAGTAATATTTTTTGTTTTGCGGAAAATTTTTTTTTCATATAATATTTTTTTGCATTAAAAGAATTATATTTCCTAAGCTTCTATTGTAGGATGAAACGTTATAGACGTCCGTTCGATTTTACAATAAAATCTTTATTATTTTAAATATCTGTACAATGGTTACTTAAAATCTAACGTCCTATCTATATACATACATGCATATCGTCACAGAAAATGCAAAACGCTCTATTTAACTTTTTTTTTAAATGTTACAGGAAAAGCAAAAAACAAAAAAACAGCTTCAAAGTTTTCCAATAAATTTAACGTTTAAAACAAATTATCGTATACGAGCATATTGTTAGTTAGGCCCTTTTGCATTTAATAAATAATCGCATTTGTAGATAGATCATTTTTGTTATGTTAATAAAATCGTTGCCCATTGTCGGAAAATGTTTAAATTTAGCTAGATGACGTATTTTGACCTAACAGAGCAGAATATATAAAAAAAGAGTCAATTTTGCATTTTCTGTGACGATATATTTTAAACATTGAGTAAATATAAAAAATATGTATAAAAAAGAGACAGAAATAGCTACATAGAACAATCTGGTAAACATAAAAAAAAATATACACCGTTATGCTAAATTCCGACAATACACTGTAAATAAAATAAAAGTGTTAAACAAATAATATATTGCCACATTATATGACTTTTTTATGATTTTGGTAAAGGGTATATAAGATTCGGAGTTGCCGAAAAAAAACATTTTTACTTGTTTATTTTGTTATTATACCAGCACTTTATTGATGTTGAGACTTTTGTTAAACAATAAATAATAAATAATAAATACGAGAATGATATTGTCAAATATGAAAAGATGTAAATAAAAGGTTGTCCTTTGTGGTTATTACTCATTTTAAAGACAAACAAAATTATAAAAGTTCAATTATTACGGATTGTGTCACAATACATACCACTTTACGGTATTCGAATCTTTTATAGTGAATCGCTGAAGTGTAAAAACCTATAAATTTTGTATGGAATTTAATACAAACCCATAAATGTTTAAACATACATACATACCTACAGGCATATATCCACATATACATAATGCAGAGTATAAACACACATGTACATACTGTTAAAACACATATTCGTAAAAAAATATCAAGTATGCACATACATAGTTCATTATGGGAACCTGTGGCCGCCCAATATCGAGATAAACAAACCAACATAGAGAAACACAAGTAATGATAGTGGTCGTTTCAATTGTTGCCCTAGTGAATGGAACGCCATCTTAGGCAGCCAAAGAAGTTTTTCCTTGTACATACATATGTAAGTATGTTTGTATGTATGTACTTCAATGGAAATTTATGTGTTAAAAGTGTTTACAGGTCCTTTGGTTTACAATAAAGTATTATTTGTTAACTACAAATTGATTGTTGCAAACGGCGTGTGAAAATTTGGCAACATGTTTATGTTCATGTTCATATTCATGTTTGTTTGTGTGTGTACATGTATGTTTGCTTGCGAATAAGACAACACTTCGTTTTCATAAATAAATAAATAATAGAGTGGGAATACACAAACATCCATACATGCACACTGTATAAAAGCCGACATGAATACTTAAATGAAATTCTTTTTATTCTTTTATCGAATTTAATCTGAGGGCATTAATTCAAAAGGAATATTTATTATTTAAACATTACAAACGTAATACATGTATGTACATACATACATATAAATAAATATTGTTTAAGGAACATTTTTAAGAAGTTGGTGGATTTTGAATGCTTGGCTTTTACATCTATCGCTGACTTTTACTTAACCGATTTTGAAATTATTTTGCAAAAAACTATATTAGTTAGCGGTAAATGTAGTGGCTAAATTTTATTCAAGACGACTTTCAAATTTAAATCTAAGGCAATTCTTTCTCCTTCTTTATTTTTAAGAAAAAGTTAATTAATGTACTTGAATATTTTTGATAACAGATGGAAAACATTTTTATTGAAATTTTTTACCTTTACTTTTGACCCTTATATGATCAGATTGGATGATCTGGCCTTGAACTTGCTTTGTGTATCTTTAATTGACTAATCATATTAATCTAAGTTCGCTAAAACTTAACATGTTTTATTGCCAAAAATTAGTTAAGACATCTGTCAAACTGAAATTCTTAAGTTTATTCCAAAAGGTTGGCTGTCATATCAGCAATGGTATTCCTACTAAATATTACTGCCGCATCGTTCTTATAAATAATAAATTTGTTTGTTTTTGTAGAACATATGTATGTATTCACTTTTAAAAGCTTATTCTTATATTACGTACATATAAAAAAGCCTGTGTGCAACTATGTTGGCCTTAAAAAAAATACAGTAGAGCCATAAAGTAAAAAAAGAAAGAAATTGTAACTTAAATGCTTGTTACTTACAAATTAAATGTGCCTATGATGTGCATATGAATAAAGAGTTTAGAAAAATATATAAAAACATTAATATAACCATAAAAGTATTTATTCCTTAAACAAAACTAATTCACTATACAACTATAACAGTTGTAAACAATCTGTTGTAAGTTTGATTTGTTAAGTCCCAATTTACATCGCAGAGGTGGAAAGGTAGACAAACGAAGCTTGTCGGTTTGTCGGCGAGCGGTTGAAGAGGTAGAGTGTATAATACACAGGTTTAGGCGAGACCAAAGGAGAATTAATTCAACTTCTGCGTTGTAAATTATGAATAAGATAAACATTTATTTCTGTTTCTTTGTTCAAGCTGACATTAAAAAAAAATTGACTTCTGCTTATGTCATTCAATAAACAGGGATGGGAAATGCAATTTTTTTTGTTTTTTTTTTTTGTAAGAAACAAATATTAAAAAATTATTTCCAACAATTGAAGTAAAAAAAATTATTTTTATATTTTTATTTTTTAATACATGCTTATTTGGATTTAGTAAAAAATATTTTTTTTAAATTCATAAAATGTTTCATACAACATAGCAAAAATATTTGTAGAACTATTTTAAAAATATAAAAAAAAATGTTGTGAACTGGTTAAGATAATCCTTTTATCTGCTAAATAAAGCCTTCCAGAACTATGTAGTTTGTAAAACGAGTTTACCTTTCATTTATGTGTGTTTTCAAACATATCTATAAAAACCTATGCTTTAACTGTTACACACATACATTTAGTAAAACATTACGAATACATGAATGTAATTATTTGCAAAACAAAATCCTAAATAAATTAACTAAAAACCATATAAATAAATCTTTCTAATTTACACTTGTGTTTGGGAGACGTGTAAATAGAAAAACATTTGTTATTATTGTATTTCTCATTTGCGACAATACAGTATTAACTCAAAAGATTCTCCAATTCTCCACACAAAATAATACATAGATATTTTTTTAAGGTAAATGTAACATTTTAGAAAAGTTATTGTAAGTTAAATAAAACGGTTTAAAATATTTAAAACGGCCTTATACGGTGTTCATACATGCATTCTTAATTGAGTCAATATTTGTTTTATTGACAAAATTATTTTAGTGTTCAGATATACAAAATTTAGCTAACTCAATAAACATTTGACAGCTGGAAAATAAAATTGTTTTTATTTTAATCGTGAAAATTTGTTTCGAAGTTTAGAAAACTGGAAATAACAATTTTTTTAAAAAAAATTACTATTATTTAATAGAAACGCAGAGCTGCTGCGGTTAGTACGATCGAGTTTTGATTCCAAAGTGGGCTTACTTAAAAACAGAAAAATTTGGAAATTCCTTTTAACTTTTTTTTTTGGAACAAATTTTTTATAGTTTATATTTTCTTGACATTTGTCATTTGACGTTGTTTTACTCACTAAGCACACTTGAAAACAGTGTTGCATTTCAAGTTTTACTCAATATTTATAACAATTTCTTATTTATTGAACAATAACTAAATTAATATTTTGTATGGAATATTGAGCTCAATAAAAGCATTTATTGCGATAATCTCAATAAAGGTGTATGTCTGAACACCGTATTAAATATGCTTGAAATTATATTTTTTGAATTATGACAATATTGTTGCAAATGGGCGAGCGATATGTATGTAAGTATGTTCTTAATAATATTTATTTTTGTTACTTTTTTGTGATTATTTATTCACTTGTCGAAAACAAACTAACAGTTAATGGGTTTGAAATTATTATTTGAGTTTGTATTTCTTAATTAATACTCAATGGTGTTATTGTGGGTAAAATCTTGACGAATATTTTATTTAAAAATTAAATTATTATTGAAGATGCTAAATTTGTCTTTGACATTTTGTTTGATTATAAAATCATTTGATTGTATATAAATTTGTTATTATTTTTTTTAAGTAGAAATTACAACACAAAAATAAAAAAAATATCACTTATGAGTTTCTCCTTGCAGATAGGCAATATAAATTATATCTTCATATACATATTTTATCTATTTCATCAATAAATAAAGCTCTTAACAAAAGAAGTACGAAGTGGCATTATATACACACATGCATATATGTACACATACAAACCTATCACATAGTTAATAAAAATACAATAAATCAGTTTATTTGACATTTTGCAAACCCAAAAACTTCAAGCAGAAAATAGACAGATGCGTTGTCTCTTATAAAATATATAATAAATTTATTTTTTTAATGCACAATTTAACATTTTCAATTTATAATGATATCTATGAATAACATTTGGGTTTTTATTTTAGTTACGTTAAAAGAAAAAAAAAAACTTAGAAATACAAAAGCAAGTAAACATCTTTAAAGTACACATATGTATGTATGTATGTGTATTGAAACGTAAAATTTAGATTTTATGTATTAATGCTAATTGTACATACAAACACATACATATGTATTTACAATCTATATACAAACGGAAATAGTCAATATAAGAAATAAATATAATAGAAAAAAATACATAATACGCACATAAAATCGCACAAATTACAAGGAAAATCGTATTCTAGGGATCAAAATAAGAAACTTTGCCAAAGGAACCATACCTCTAAAATGTATTTTGATGTCCCGACTTTTGATCCGAAGGGTCAAATTTTGAAAAATCCCACTTTGACCCATTTAGTGTGCCTCAATTATATCAAGATTATAATACATTTTATATCAAGATTATAATACATAAACAAATTTTTAGGGAAATAGTTGGAAATAATTATTATTGTTAATTTAATTTTTTAATAATATTCTTAATATAAAAATACATTAATTATTTTCTTTATATATATTTGAAAAAAAATATTATAATTCTTTTTATATTCACACAAAATAATTAAAAAATTTAATTTTATCACAATCCTCCAAATTGGTATCAGTCTCTTTAGTGGGCAACACTGTTTACCTCTTTGTCATTTTACTTTCTGAAAACGTCAAAAAACTTCTGGAAAATTTAGTTGAAATCTCCGTAGAAAGCAAAAACGTGTGAATGTCTTGCAACTTTCAGGCATTTCATTTCTTGTGTAAAGGCAGGGTAAAATGTTTAGTAAAGCTTTTCACGTGTTAGTTGACCATATTTCAGTTTACATATATAAATGTAAGTGTCTTTAATGCTAAAGCTAAGATCAATCGACCGAACTTAATCATACTAAAAGTCATAAATTTAAAATCACCCTAGTTGATGTGATATACTCACATACACATGTACATATGTGTATGTGCAGTAAAGACAAGTAATATACATACATACATACATACATATATATATAACTTTTATTAGATAAATTCTATGTGTATAGTATATACATATGTATGTATGTATGTAGGTAAAACGTTTGTTTGTACATTTGTATTGTATAATAAAACATTAACATAAAATATTAAAAGCAATAAAAGAAAATATACAGGGTGGGGTAAGAACTATCATCCAATTTACTTTCGCTGTAACTTTTCTTTCACTTAGAAAACCTCTAAAAATTGTAAATCATATTTTTAATTCATTTAGGCACTTTTAAAAGGGAATTTAAAATAAATTATCAAATAACCGTTATGTTTAAAATTGATTAAGTATTTTGTTTAAAATTTATTAAGTATATTCATCAAGCTTGATTGAATGTGTAATCTCCCGTTCCGGTGGGTAATTAAAATAATACTAACGATGATTTTACTACAGATGAAGCAAGCATTACTAATCAATCACTAGAATATCAAACTCATTTTGATTTTACACAATCAGTTATCTAAACCACACAACAGGCCCCCACACACTGTCAATCAGATTGAACAATCACTTGATTGATCAATCGTGCTTGTATTGTGTATTAGGGCCTCTTAATCCTTTATTAAATATTTTACAACTGCTACTCAACTTAAAAATGATGTTGTTATTATCTATATACATACATACATAAATGCTCGCATATTTACATATTGAAGTTAAATAAAAAAAGATGTGTATGTGTTGATAGTGTTTGATTTCAGCCAACTTTGTCACATGTCCATAAATAATTTTTGAATTAAAACATTTTGACTGTGTTGCATGTCCCCCGCGTACAGACATACATACATATGTATGTATGAACGTAGATATGCTACATTATCATTTAATACATTGATGTATTTTTAATGATTTCTTCATTAAACTAGTTTCAATTGCAACCAATCCACAAAGAGATATAAAGTGTTTTATAATTAAAAGAGTTTTTATTCTTCTTTACACTGACATTTGTATTTTTTTGGTATTTCAGTTTCATTTACATATTTACATACATACATATACATATATGTAAGTACGTAAATTTGAATTTCAAAATTAGATTATAATGAACATTTAAACAAAGGTATGGATTTAATAAATGCCAACGTTACAAATTTATTTATAAAAAAACTAACAAAGCGCCCCGGCTTTGCAAGGAAGTTATTTACTAATGAAAACATAGTTAGTAGCCAAGTTAATATAGGAAAAATGAGAAGCGAATAGGAGGCAAAGTTTATATAATTTTTTAAATAAAGTTAAATTTTTATCAAATTCGTACATAAATTGCAAGGTATCCTACTCTAAAATATATTTATTTTTGTATTTTCTTTTTACGCTTACAGATATCAAAGAGAGTTACGCAAAGTTTAAGATGACAGCTATTATAGGTTCTCAAATATCTTAAATAATACATTTCTTTAGATGGACATTGCCACATCCCCTGCTCCGAAAATGGCATTAAAATTAATCGTATCGATTATGAAAAAATATATTATAGTTAATCGTACAAAAGTTAATCCTACAACAGATTAAGATCATCGATATAACACTTTTTAAGAAATGCAATAAAATGTATGGGAGGTGTTACGCCCCCTGCTACGATTCTTACAATTTTTGGCACGAAAAAAAAAATTATATAAAAATTGATCGTACAAAATTTTGAGACCATATTGATATAACAGCTTACAAAATATGGTATAAAATATGTTTAATTTGTATGGGCGGTACCGCACCCTTTGCTCCGATCCTTACATTTTTTGGCTCGAATAAGGAAAATGGTATAAAAGTTAATCGTATTTTTGAGGCTATTGATGTAACAGTTCTCTTTACATATCATAAATGTATTTAAAATGTGTGGGAGGTGCCCAAACCGTCTCCTAAAAATTACGAACCAAATAAAAAAAATTCAGGCAAATCGATCCAGCCGTTCTCAAGTGATGCGGTTACACACATGGATCATTTCATTTTTATATATATAGATATACATTTTATATTTCACAGTAACAAATGCACATTTTAAGTTGCAGTATTTAATGTAATAAAGCTTTTACATGAAGCAAAAACATATCTACAAACATACATACACATGTACATAAATACATAAACACATACATATGCAAGTGTTAAAAAAGCATAATGCAAATGGCATGTAAAGTAAAACGGTAAATCTCCAGTTGTGTTAAAAAAAATTTGATTTTTGTTTGTCATGTCGCATATAGTTTTTATTTCATTGCATACATACTTATTTCGTTTGCGATATATTTTCACGCGTATCTGTTGACATGTTTTCGGTATACATAAGCCAAAGCAGAGAATATTCTAAATAATATTTTATATAGATATTATTTCACCTTTTGAGTAGTTAAGAGCATCGATGACTTTGTTTGTAGTCATTCAAAAGCACAGATGTTTCTATTTACATACATACATACATAAATATGAATATGATTTATTTTTGTCTAATGACAGTACACATGTATTAGTACATTTGGCTGACTTTTATTTAACAAGTAACCTAAGTTCAACAGCTGCCCAAATTATTATTTACTCGTTTTAAAAGTTTGTTGTTTGTCAAATTTAACAAATCATAAATCTATTTTTCTCTACTCACAAATTTTGAATGTCAAATTTCAGGTTTAAAAACTTGAAGTAAATTGTCTCGTAAGACATTTCAGGTCAACGCTTATTTTAAATATTAAATAGTGATGCCCTGAAATAATATGAATTTTTTTGTTACAAAAATCTCTTGAAAATGTCAAAATTTTTGACGTCAGCTGCCTTTGGTAAACAAAATAAAAACAACAACTGTGAGTTGTGTGCGAAGCGTTGGCGCCGCGCTATTTCGGCATGAGAATTTTTTACAGATACACAACGCTTAGGGCGCTGATTTATGTTTGGCTGTAACTGTCAAACACACAACGGGACAGAAAGTCAGCTGATAAGTTGCTGTCGCCTTGGTATAAATGTACTCTAAAAATGCGCTGGGAAGTTAAGTTTTCTTGGATTAAAACTCACAACACCATATGACACTTAAAACTTGTTGCCGCAATTTTTTGCTGTCAAATTTTTGTACAGATGTACATACGTATCTTTGTAGCGATGCACTGTGCCAGTTAATACAATACGTTAGAGTTTTAGAATATATTAAGTTGATGGGGAATATAGTAGAAATTACAAACGAAATGACAAATCATTTATTAATATAACTTCCGTCACTCATGTGGAGGGTATAATAAAAGTTAAATATGTGCATACATATGTTTGAAAACATATATGTACATACATATATATGTACAATGCTTATATGCATATCATACATATGTAAATATGTAGATAAGTAGATGTTATTATTGTTAAGTATAAAATTTACAATTGCAGGAATGTTTTAAGCGAAGTATAATTTTTTTTATTGCATTTGGGACTAGTCAAGCTATAAAGAAACGTAAAACATTTTATTATTAAAAGAAAAAATAAAGAAAGATGATGTGTTAAGAGAGTTTTATGTATTTTCTAAGAATATGTTACTTTTGGGATAAAAAATTAATCAAATTGGCATTTAACGAAATTCATTTGATTTTTTATTTAAATATACTTTTACGTTTTATATACACATATGTATGTATGTATGTAAATCATACATACGAGTATATAATTGCTCTTGGTTAAAAGCAATTACAAAAAAAATTGTGTTTTAATTACATTTTTTCATTTGCCATCACTAGAGCTCTGGCCTCAACAAACCCGGCAATACTGTGGGAATATAACTGTTACTAAAGAGAGAGTGAGTGCTAGTTATGGCAAGAGCAAAACTAATGTGTGTTAGTTGTTGTTATAATAGCATGCCACCATAACTTTATACCGTTTTCTATTCTGTAAAAATATGTTGCCTCTTTTCAATGTTTGTATTTATAAGAAATCAGTGTATTTTGTGTATTTATACCCTTCACACACACACATGTGTTAAGGG